>JACEFZ010012046.1:342500-527258 GCA_014155875.1 Cepaea nemoralis | reverse complement strand
TTGTGGAGAATATTTTGACAATTTGGGGAAGACTATTGTGCTGTCAAAGGGATTTAACAAGATGGATTCTTACTATTAATAATTAACAGTGATTGTTGCAAAAGGGACAAACAAATTCTACAAATTTAAGAATATATTTTGAAAAATTACATGCACCTTAAATATCTGAAGGTATTGTTCACTATTTATAATAGGTCTCAAAGTAATTTAAATAAAATTACGTAGTGTTATACAATTGAACGAATAATTTGAATAAACAACGAATTACTGTCCATTGACGTGAAGATGTAACCGTTGGTATGAGTGCGGTGTTCAGCCATGCTGTCTGAAAGGACGTATGGAACACGCGTTCGAAACATGATTCTTTGCGAGTGTCTTTGGGCAATGGTTTTGTAAATAATGAAAATATTTATGAAAGTTGGCGGTTTTTAGATATTTACTCTCAATCAACGTTAGTATAACTTAGCTATGTGTGCTTTTATGTTCTTTCGCCTTTTACTAACGATTTATTAATAGTATTCACAAAACATCAGTAATATTAATTTCTTTGCAGTGATTTCGATTGTTTTCACCACGTGTAGATCTGGATTAAAGATTTCCTCTGTCACTGATTACAGAAGATGGAAATCCAAATTGTAAAACGTGTTAAAGACAATACGAGTGGAGCTTTTGAGGGAAGAGCGCTCCATCAAGCATACACACTTGTGTTTACTATATCAGGTATTTCATTTCAACTACTCGCGGATGGGAGCGTCTTGATGGGGCATTGTGGGATTGGTAGCCAAGGGATAAAATCCGTCTACGGTTTTGAGGACACTAAATGATGGTACGTAACCTGACACCGGAAGCAAAGGTGGCTCATTATGAACGGCTCCATGAATTGGGGTATGAACTGCATGGGCAAGTTTACGTTCAGTAGTTTGCCATTGTTTTCTGAACGGCCGGCACTCCTACCGTTGTTTTGAAAACTTACGCAAGACAGTCTGCTCCCAAATTGCCTGCGGCTGCATTTTCAAGCGCAGTAGGAGGGTTGGGTTACGAATTGCATTTCATAAACCCCTTCCCCACAGTTCGATACCCGCTGGTGACTTGTGGGATAACTGAGCCGGCCGCTCAGAAAGCAATGGCGAACTACTGAGCGTAATCTTGCCAAGAAATCAACATACAGCTGAAAGATGCTGATGTTGACAGCGATGTCCTGTAAAGGATATGCAAAACAAAACATTTTTTCCCCACAGAGCCGGCTCATTGATAGGTATATCCCTGAGGTACTCGACTTGTCTGATCTTGACCTCATTCAGAAATATGTATTCATCTCCAGTTCTTGCAATATCTCCATGTTTGTTTTTCTCGTGTCACGAAATTCCTGCTAGTCATTTATATAACCACATACTAGTGGTTTCGATTTCACCCTCACGCCATTTACTCATTGTCAGTCTCATGTGGACACTGTTTATTCGTCCATCTTTCTGATCACATTCTATAATTATTTTCCATAATCCTTCCCGTCTGCTTTGTTCACTGTCCAGTTTTCTGCAATATACTGAAATAGACATTGAATGTAATTGTCAGGGTCTTAAACTTGGCTCGCTAACCTAACACATGTGAGACAGTACAAGTACAACGTGATTTGACGTAAGACTCAACGACACACCGTTCAATGGATTTATTCACATATCAAATACAGAACGATGATCACAACAATATATACTTAATACTACAATACACTTACATCCACAATACAGCTCACAAGTCTGACACTCAAGATGTCCAGACACTCGACTTTCAAGAACAGAAAACCACACAACGCCTTTCTTTCATCATACGTCTGTCCGAGTCGAAGTCCCAGAGCTGTCTGCCGCTAGTTCGCAACTTGCCTCCCACCCTCACGCCATTTACTCATTGTCAGTGCTCATGTGGACACTGTTTATTCGTCCATCTTTCTGATCACATTCTATAATTATTTTCCATAATCCTTCCCGTCTGCTTTGTTCACTGTCCAGTTTCTGCAATATACTGAAATAGACATTGAATGTAATAATTGAGCATCGATAGTTTTACAACAATGTAACTGTTTAGATGTGCGAAACTGTTCCTATTACTGGCGTTACTTTGGCGGTGTATATTCTTTTCCTTTTGTCTGGTCATTCCCGCCATTATCTGTTGTTCTTTGGTAAGAAATGATACGTGTAGAACCCCGAAAGTAAAAGATTGAGTTTTCCATGAATACTTGTGAAGATATTTCACAGAAACTAATTTAACTTCCGCATATAATCCGGCTGTCTCTGTGGGCAATCGGTTAGCGCGTTCGGCTGTTAACCGAAAGGTTGGTGGTTCAAAGCCCACCCAGGGACGGAAATATTTTTTTTTTTACATTATTTGCATGCGGCCTATTTAATTTACAACAAATCAGAAGAACCTCATAGGATGTGGTAGCCATTTCTGTACTGTGTGCAGAGTATGTAACGGATGGGCACTAGAAGAATGCGCTAGGTTGAGGAAGTATCTGCCAAACAGAGCATGCAATTGTGGAGAATATTTTTGACAATTTGGGGGAGACTATTGTGCTGTCAAAGGGAATTAACAAGATGGATTCTTACTATTAATAATTAACAGTGATTGTTGCAAAAGGGACAAACAAATTCTACAAATTTAAGAATATATTTTGAAAAATTACATGCACCTTAAATATCTGAAGGTATTGTTCACTATTTATAATAGGTCTCAAAGTAATTTAAATAAAATTACGTAGTGTTATACATTTTAACGAATAATTTGAATAAGCAACGAATTACTGTCCATTGATGTGAAGATGTAACCGTTGGTATGAGTGCGGTGTTCAGCCATGCTGTCTGAAAGGACGTATGGAACACGCGTTCGAAACATGATTCTTTGCGAGTGTCTTTGGGCAATGGTTTTGTAAATAATGAAAATATTTATGAAAGTTGGCGGTTTTTAGATATTTACTCTCAATCAACGTTAGTATAACTTAGCTATGTGTGCTTTTATGTTCTTTCGCCTTTTACTAAAGATTTATTATTCACAAAACATCAGTAATATTAATTTCTTTGCAGTGATTTCGATTGTTTTCACCACGTGTAGATCTGGATTAAAGATTTCCTCTGTCACTGATTACAGATGATGGAAATCCAAATTGTAAAACGTGTTAAAGACAATACGAGTGGAGCTTTTGAGGGAAGAGCGCTCCATCAAGCATACAAACTTGTGTTTACTATATCAGGTATTTCATTTCAACTACTCGCGGATGGGAGCGTCTTGATGGGGCATTGTGGGATTGGTAGCCAAGGGATAAAATCCGTCTACGGTTTTGAGGACACTAAATGATGGTACGTAACCTGACACCGGAAGCAAAGGTGGCTCATTATGAACGGCTCCATGAATTGAGGTATGAACTGCATGGGCAAGTTTACGTTCAGTAGTTTGCCATTGTTTTCTGAACGGCCGGCACTCCTACCGTTGTTTTGAAAACTTACGCAAGACAGTCTGCTCCCAAATTGCCTGCGGCTGAATTTTCAAGCGCAGTTGGAGGGTTGGGTTACGAATTGCATTTCATAAACCCCTTCCCCACAGTTCGATACCCGCTGGTGACTTGTGGGATAACTGAGCCGGCCGCTCAGAAAGCAATGGCGAACTACTGAGCGTAATCTTGCCAAGAAATCAACATACAGCTGAAAGATGCTGATGTTGACAGCGATGTCCTGTAAAGGATATGCAAAACAAAACATTTTTTCCCCAAAGAGCCGGCTCATTGATAGGTATATCCCTGAGGTACTCGACTTGTCTGATCTTGACCTCATTCAGAAATATGTATTCATCTCCAGTTCTTGCAATATCTCCATGTTTGTTTTTTCTCGTGTCACGAAATTCCTGCTAGTCATTTATATAACCACATACTAGTGGTTTCGATTTCACCCTCACGCCATTTACTCATTGTCAGTGCTCATGTGGACACTGTTTATTCGTCCATCTTTCTGATCACATTCTATAATTATTTTCCATATTCCTTCCCGTCTGCTTTGTTCACTGTCCAGTTTTCTGCAATATACTGAAATAGACATTGAATGTAATTGTCAGGGTCTTAAACTTGGCTCGCTAACCTAACACATGTGAGACAGTACAAGTACAACGTGATTTGACGTAAGACTCAACGACACACCGTTCAATGGATTTATTCACATATCAAATACAGAACGATGATCACAACAATATATACTTAATACTACAATACACTTACATCCACAATACAGCTCACAAGTCTGACACTCAAGATGTCCAGACACTCGACTTTCAAGCACAGAAAACCACACAACGCCTTTCTTTCATCATACGTCTGTCCGAGTCGAAGTCCCAGAGCTGTCTGCCGCTAGTTCGCAACTTGCCTCCCACCCTCACGCCATTTACTCATTGTCAGTGCTCATGTGGACATTGTTTATTCGTCCATCTTTCTGATCACATTCTATAATTATTTTCCATAATCCTTCCCGTCTGCTTTGTTCACTGTCCAGTTTTCTGCAATATACTGAAATAGACATTGAATGTAATAATTGAGCATCGATAGTTTTACAACAATGTAACTGTTTAGATGTGCGAAACTGTTCCTATTACTGGCGTTACTTTGGCGGTGTATATTCTTTTCCTTTTGTCTGGTCATTCCCGCCATTATCTGTTGTTCTTTGGTAAGAAATGAAACGTGTAGAACCCCGAAAGTAAAAGATTGAGTTTTCCATGAATACTTGTGAAGATATTTCACAGAAACTAATTTAACTTCCGCATATAATCCGGCTGTCTCTGTGGCGCAATCGGTTAGCGCGTTCGGCTGTTAACCGAAAGGTTGGTGGTTCAAGCCCACCCAGGGACGGAAATATTTTTTTTTTTTACATTATTTGCATGCGGCCTATTTAATTTACAACAAATCAGAAGAACCTCATAGGATGTGGTAGCCATTTCTGTACTGTGTGCAGAGTATGTAACGGATGGGCACTAGAAGAATGCGCTAGGTTGAGGAAGTATCTGCCAAACAGAGCATGCAATTGTGGAGAATATTTTTGGCAATTTGGGGGAGACTATTGTGCTGTCAAAGGGAATTAACAAGATGGATTCTTACTATTAATAATTAACAGTGATTGTTGCAAAAGGGACAAACAAATTCTACAAATTTAAGAATATATTTTGAAAAATTACATGCACCTTAAATATCTGAAGGTATTGTTCACTATTTATAATAGGTCTCAAAGTAATTTAAATAAAATTACGTAGTGTTATACAATTGAACGAATAATTTGAATAAGCAACGAATTACTGTCCATTGACGTGAAGATGTAACCGTTGGTATGAGTGCGGTGTTCAGCCATGCTGTCTGAAAGGACGTATGGAACACGCGTTCGAAACATGATTCTTTGCGAGTGTCTTTGGGCAATGGTTTTGTAAATAATGAAAATATTTATGAAAGTTGGCGGTTTTTAGATATTTACTCTCAATCAACGTTAGTATAACTTAGCTATGTGTGCTTTTATGTTCTTTCGCCTTTTACTAAAGATTTATTATTCACAAAACATCAGTAATATTAATTTCTTTGCAGTGATTTCGATTGTTTTCACCACGTGTAGATCTGGATTAAAGATTTCCTCTGTCACTGATTACAGATGATGGAAATCCAAATTGTAAAACGTGTTAAAGACAATACGAGTGGAGCTTTTGAGGGAAGAGCGCTCCATCAAGCATACAAACTTGTGTTTACTATATCAGGTATTTCATTTCAACTACTCGCGGATGGGAGCGTCTTGATGGGGCATTGTGGGATTGGTAGCCAAGGGATAAAATCCGTCTACGGTTTTGAGGACACTAAATGATGGTACGTAACCTGACACCGGAAGCAAAGGTGGCTCATTATGAACGGCTCCATGAATTGAGGTATGAACTGCATGGGCAAGTTTACGTTCAGTAGTTTGCCATTGTTTTCTGAACGGCCGGCACTCCTACCGTTGTTTTGAAAACTTACGCAAGACAGTCTGCTCCCAAATTGCCTGCGGCTGAATTTTCAAGCGCAGTTGGAGGGTTGGGTTACGAATTGCATTTCATAAACCCCTTCCCCACAGTTCGATACCCGCTGGTGACTTGTGGGATAACTGAGCCGGCCGCTCAGAAAGCAATGGCGAACTACTGAGCGTAATCTTGCCAAGAAATCAACATACAGCTGAAAGATGCTGATGTTGACAGCGATGTCCTGTAAAGGATATGCAAAACAAAACATTTTTTCCCCAAAGAGCCGGCTCATTGATAGGTATATCCCTGAGGTACTCGACTTGTCTGATCTTTACCTCATTCAGAAATATGTATTCATCTCCAGTTCTTGCAATATCTCCATGTTTGTTTTTTCTCGTGTCACGAAATTCCTGCTAGTCATTTATATAACCACATACTAGTGGTTTCGATTTCACCCTCACGCCATTTACTCATTGTCAGTGCTCATGTGGACACTGTTTATTCGTCCATCTTTCTGATCACATTCTATAATTATTTTCCATATTCCTTCCCGTCTGCTTTGTTCACTGTCCAGTTTTCTGCAATATACTGAAATAGACATTGAATGTAATTGTCAGGGTCTTAAACTTGGCTCGCTAACCTAACACATGTGAGACAGTACAAGTACAACGTGATTTGACGTAAGACTCAACGACACACCGTTCAATGGATTTATTCACATATCAAATACAGAACGATGATCACAACAATATATACTTAATACTACAATACACTTACATCCACAATACAGCTCACAAGTCTGACACTCAAGATGTCCAGACACTCGACTTTCAAGCACAGAAAACCACACAACGCCTTTCTTTCATCATACGTCTGTCCGAGTCGAAGTCCCAGAGCTGTCTGCCGCTAGTTCGCAACTTGCCTCCCACCCTCACGCCATTTACTCATTGTCAGTGCTCATGTGGACATTGTTTATTCGTCCATCTTTCTGATCACATTCTATAATTATTTTCCATAATCCTTCCCGTCTGCTTTGTTCACTGTCCAGTTTTCTGCAATATACTGAAATAGACATTGAATGTAATAATTGAGCATCGATAGTTTTACAACAATGTAACTGTTTAGATGTGCGAAACTGTTCCTATTACTGGCGTTACTTTGGCGGTGTATATTCTTTTCCTTTTGTCTGGTCATTCCCGCCATTATCTGTTGTTCTTTGGTAAGAAATGAAACGTGTAGAACCCCGAAAGTAAAAGATTGAGTTTTCCATGAATACTTGTGAAGATATTTCACAGAAACTAATTTAACTTCCGCATATAATCCGGCTGTCTCTGTGGCGCAATCGGTTAGCGCGTTCGGCTGTTAACCGAAAGGTTGGTGGTTCAAGCCCACCCAGGGACGGAAATATTTTTTTTTTTACATTATTTGCATGCGGCCTATTTAATTTACAACAAATCAGAAGAACCTCATAGGATGTGGTAGCCATTTCTGTACTGTGTGCAGAGTATGTAACGGATGGGCACTAGAAGAATGCGCTAGGTTGAGGAAGTATCTGCCAAACAGAGCATGCAATTGTGGAGAATATTTTTGACAATTTGGGGGAGACTATTGTGCTGTCAAAGGGAATTAACAAGATGGATTCTTACTATTAATAATTAACAGTGATTGTTGCAAAAGGGACAAACAAATTCTACAAATTTAAGAATATATTTTGAAAAATTACATGCACCTTAAATATCTGAAGGTATTGTTCACTATTTATAATAGGTCTCAAAGTAATTTAAATAAAATTACGTAGTGTTATACAATTGAACGAATAATTTGAATAAGCAACGAATTACTGTCCATTGACGTGAAGATGTAACCGTTGGTATGAGTGCGGTGTTCAGCCATGCTGTCTGAAAGGACGTATGGAACACGCGTTCGAAACATGATTCTTTGCGAGTGTCTTTGGGCAATGGTTTTGTAAATAATGAAAATATTTATGAAAGTTGGCGGTTTTTAGATATTTACTCTCAATCAACGTTAGTATAACTTAGCTATGTGTGCTTTTATGTTCTTTCGCCTTTTACTAACGATTTATTAATAGTATTCACAAAACATCAGTAATATTAATTTCTTTGCAGTGATTTCGATTGTTTTCACCACGTGTAGATCTGGATTAAAGATTTCCTCTGTCACTGATTACAGAAGATGGAAATCCAAATTGTAAAACGTGTTAAAGACAATACGAGTGGAGCTTTTGAGGGAAGAGCGCTCCATCAAGCATACACACTTGTGTTTACTATATCAGGTATTTCATTTCAACTACTCGCGGATGGGAGCGTCTTGATGGGGCATTGTGGGATTGGTAGCCAAGGGATAAAATCCGTCTACGGTTTTGAGGACACTAAATGATGGTACGTAACCTGACACCGGAAGCAAAGGTGGCTCATTATGAACGGCTCCATGAATTGAGGTATGAACTGCATGGGCAAGTTTACGTTCAGTAGTTTGCCATTGTTTTCTGAACGGCCGGCACTCCTACCGTTGTTTTGAAAACTTACGCAAGACAGTCTGCTCCCAAATTGCCTGCGGCTGCATTTTCAAGCGCAGTAGGAGGGTTGGGTTACGAATTGCATTTCATAAACCCCTTCCCCACAGTTCGATACCCGCTGGTGACTTGTGGGATAACTGAGCCGGCCGCTCAGAAAGCAATGGCGAACTACTGAGCGTAATCTTGCCAAGAAATCAACATACAGCTGAAAGATGCTGATGTTGACAGCGATGTCCTGTAAAGGATATGCAAAACAAAACATTTTTTCCCCACAGAGCCGGCTCATTGATAGGTATATCCCTGAGGTACTCGACTTGTCTGATCTTGACCTCATTCAGAAATATGTATTCATCTCCAGTTCTTGCAATATCTCCATGTTTGTTTTTTCTCGTGTCACGAAATTCCTGCTAGTCATTTATATAACCACATACTAGTGGTTTCGATTTCACCCTCACGCCATTTACTCATTGTCAGTGCTCATGTGGACACTGTTTATTCGTCCATCTTTCTGATCACATTCTATAATTATTTTCCATAATCCTTCCCGTCTGCTTTGTTCACTGTCCAGTTTTCTGCAATATACTGAAATAGACATTGAATGTAATTGTCAGGGTCTTAAACTTGGCTCGCTAACCTAACACATGTGAGACAGTACAAGTACAACGTGATTTGACGTAAGACTCAACGACACACCGTTCAATGGATTTATTCACATATCAAATACAGAACGATGATCACAACAATATATACTTAATACTACAATACACTTACATCCACAATACAGCTCACAAGTCTGACACTCAAGATGTCCAGACACTCGACTTTCAAGCACAGAAAACCACACAACGCCTTTCTTTCATCATACGTCTGTCCGAGTCGAAGTCCCAGAGCTGTCTGCCGCTAGTTCGCAACTTGCCTCCCACCCTCACGCCATTTACTCATTGTCAGTGCTCATGTGGACACTGTTTATTCGTCCATCTTTCTGATCACATTCTATAATTATTTTCCATAATCCTTCCCGTCTGCTTTGTTCACTGTCCAGTTTTCTGCAATATACTGAAATATACATTGAATGTAATAATTGAGCATCGATAGTTTTACAGCAATGTAACTGTTTAGATGTGCGAAACTGTTTCTATTACTGGCGTTACTTTGGCGGTGTATATTCTTTTCCTTTTGTCTGGTCATTCCCGCCATTATCTGTTGTTCTTTGGTAAGAAATGAAACGTGTAGAACCCCGAAAGTAAAAGATTGAGTTTTCCATGACTACTTGTGAAGATATTTCACAGAAACTAATTTAACTTCCGCATATAATCCGGCTGTCTCTGTGGCGCAATCGGTTAGCGCGTTCGGCTGTTAACCGAAAGGTTGGTGGTTCAAGCCCACCCAGGGACGGAAATAATTTTTTTTTACAATTATTTGCATGCGGCCTATTTAATTTACAACAAATCAGAAGAACCTCATAGGATGTGGTAGCCATTTCTGTACTGTGTGCAGAGTATGTACCGGATGGGCACTAGAAGAATGCGCTAGGTTGAGCAAGTATTTGCCAAACAGAGCATGCAATTGTGGAGAATATTTTTGACAATTTGGGGGAGACTATTGTGCTGTCAAAGGGAATTAACAAGATGGATTCTTACTATTAATAATTAACAGTGATTGTTGCAAAAGGGACAAACAAATTCTACAAATTTAAGAATATATTTTGAAAAATTACATGCACCCTGAAGGTATTGTTCACTATTTATAATAGGTCTCAAAGTAATTTAAATAAAATTACGTAGTGTTATACAATTTAACGAATAATTTGAATAAGCAACGAATTACTGTCCATTGACGTGAAGATGTAACCGTTGGTATGAGTGCGGTGTTCAGCCATGCTGTCTGAAAGGACGTATGGAACACGCGTTCGAAACATGATTCTTTGCGAGTGTCTTTGGGCAATGGTTTTGTAAATAATGAAAATATTTATGAAAGTTGGCGGTTTTTAGATATTTACTCTCAATCAACGTTAGTATAACTTAGCTATGTGTGCTTTTATTAGTTTTATGTTCTTTCGCCTTTTACTAAAGATTTATTATTCAAAAAACATCAGTAATATTAATTTCTTTGCAGTGATTTCGATTGTTTTCACCACGTGTAGATCTGGATTAAAGATTTCCTCTGTCACTGATTACAGAAGATGGAAATCCAAATTGTAAAACGTGTTAAAGACAATACGAGTGGAGCTTTTGAGGGAAGAGCGCTCCATCAAGCATACACACTTGTGTTTACTATACCAGGTATTTCATTTCAACTACTCGCTTTTGGGAGCGTCTTGATGGGGCATTGTGGGATTGGTAGCCAAGGGATAAAATCCGTCTACGGTTTTGAGGACACTAAATGATGGTACGTTACCTGACACCGGAAGCAAAGGTGGCTCATTATGAACGGCTCCATGAATTGAGGTATGAACTGCATGGGCAAGTTTACGTTCAGTGGTTTGCCATTGTTTTCTGAACGGCCGGCACTCCTACCGTTGTTTTGAAAACTAACGCAAGGCAGTCTGCTCCCAAATTGCCCGCGGCTGCATTTTCAAGCGCAGTAGGAGGGTTGGGTTACGAATTGCATTTCATAAACCCCTTCCCCACAGTTTGATCCCCGCTGGTGACTTGTGGGATAACTGAGCCGGCCGCTCAGAAAGCAATGGCAAACTACTGAGCGTAATCTTGCCAAGAAATCAACATACAGCTGAAAGATGCTGATGTTGACAGCGATGTCCTGTAAAGGATATGCAAAACAAAACATTTTTCCCCACAGAGCCGGCTCATTGATAGGTATATCCCTGAGGTACTCGACTTGTCTGATCTTGACCTCATTCAGAAATATGTATTCATCTCCAGTTCTTGCAATATCTCCATGTTTGTTTTTCTCGTGTCACGAAATTCCTGCTAGTCATTTATATAACCACATACTAGTGGTTTCGATTTCACCCTCACGCCATTTACTCATTGTCAGTGCTCATGTGGACACTGTTTATTCGTCCATCTTTCTGATCACATTCTATAATTATTTTCCATAATCCTTCCCGTCTGCTTTGTTCACTGTCCAGTTTTCTGCAATATACTGAAATAGACATTGAATGTAATTGTCAGGGTCTTAAACTTGGCTCGCTAACCTAACACATGTGAGACAGTACAAGTACAACGTGATTTGACGTAAGACTCAACGACACACCGTTCAATGGATTTATTCACATATCAAATACAGAACGATGATCACAACAATATATACTTAATACTACAATACACTTACATCCACAATACAGCTCACAAGTCTGACACTCAAGATGTCCAGACACTCGACTTTCAAGCACAGAAAACCACACAACGCCTTTCTTTCATCATACGTCTGTCCGAGTCGAAGTCCCAGAGCTGTCTGCCGCTAGTTCGCAACTTGCCTCCCACCCTCACGCCATTTACTCATTGTCAGTGCTCATGTGGACACTGTTTATTCGTCCATCTTTCTGATCACATTCTATAATTATTTTCCATAATCCTTCCCGTCTGCTTTGTTCACTGTCCAGTTTTCTGCAATATACTGAAATAGACATTGAATGTAATAATTGAGCATCGATAGTTTTACAACAATGTAACTGTTTAGATGTGCGAAACTGTTCCTATTACTGGCGTTACTTTGGCGGTGTATATTCTTTTCCTTTTGTCTGGTCATTCCCGCCATTATCTGTTGTTCTTTGGTAAGAAATGAAACGTGTAGAACCCCGAAAGTAAAAGATTGAGTTTTCCATGAATACTTGTGAAGATATTTCACAGAAACTAATTTAACTTCCGCATATAATCCGGCTGTCTCTGTGGCGCAATCGGTTAGCGCGTTCGGCTGTTAACCGAAAGGTTGGTGGTTCAAGCCCACCCAGGGACGGAAATATTTTTTTTTTTACATTATTTGCATGCGGCCTATTTAATTTACAACAAATCAGAAGAACCTCATAGGATGTGGTAGCCATTTCTGTACTGTGTGCAGAGTATGTAACGGATGGGCACTAGAAGAATGCGCTAGGTTGAGGAAGTATCTGCCAAACAGAGCATGCAATTGTGGAGAATATTTTTGACAATTTGGGGGAGACTATTGTGCTGTCAAAGGGAATTAACAAGATGGATTCTTACTATTAATAATTAACAGTGATTGTTGCAAAAGGGACAAACAAATTCTACAAATTTAAGAATATATTTTGAAAAATTACATGCACCTTAAATATCTGAAGGTATTGTTCACTATTTATAATAGGTCTCAAAGTAATTTAAATAAAATTACGTAGTGTTATACAATTGAACGAATAATTTGAATAAGCAACGAATTACTGTCCATTGACGTGAAGATGTAACCGTTGGTATGAGTGCGGTGTTCAGCCATGCTGTCTGAAAGGACGTATGGAACACGCGTTCGAAACATGATTCTTTGCGAGTGTCTTTGGGCAATGGTTTTGTAAATAATGAAAATATTTATGAAAGTTGGCGGTTTTTAGATATTTACTCTCAATCAACGTTAGTATAACTTAGCTATGTGTGCTTTTATGTTCTTTCGCCTTTTACTAAAGATTTATAGTATTCACAAAACATCAGTAATATTAATTTCTTTGCAGTGATTTCGATTGTTTTCACCACGTGTAGATCTGGATTAAAGATTTCCTCTGTCACTGATTACAGAATGATGGAAATCCAAATTGTAAAACGTGTTAAAGACAATACGAGTGGAGCTTTTGAGGGAAGAGCGCTCCATCAAGCATACACACTTGTGTTTACTATATCAGGTATTTCATTTCAACTACTCGCGGATGGGAGCGTCTTGATGGGGCATTGTGGGATTGGTAGCCAAGGGATAAAATCCGTCTACGGTTTTGAGGACACTAAATGATGGTACGTAACCTGACACCGGAAGCAAAGGTGGCTCATTATGAACGGCTCCATGAATTGAGGTATGAACTGCATGGGCAAGTTTACGTTCAGTAGTTTGCCATTGTTTTCTGAACGGCCGGCACTCCTACCGTTGTTTTGAAAACTTACGCAAGACAGTCTGCTCCCAAATTGCCTGCGGCTGCATTTTCAAGCGCAGTTAGGAGGGTTGGGTTACGAATTGCATTTCATAAACCCCTTCCCCACAGTTCGATACCCGCTGGTGACTTGTGGGATAACTGAGCCGGCCGCTCAGAAAGCAATGGCGAACTACTGAGCGTAATCTTGCCAAGAAATCAACATACAGCTGAAAGATGCTGATGTTGACAGCGATGTCCTGTAAAGGATATGCAAAACAAAACATTTTTTCCCCAAAGAGCCGGCTCATTGATAGGTATATCCCTGAGGTACTCGACTTGTCTGATCTTGACCTCATTCAGAAATATGTATTCATCTCCAGTTCTTGCAATATCTCCATGTTTGTTTTTCTCGTGTCACGAAATTCCTGCTAGTCATTTATATAACCACATACTAGTGGTTTCGATTTCACCCTCACGCCATTTACTCATTGTCAGTGCTCATGTGGACACTGTTTATTCGTCCATCTTTCTGATCACATTCTATAATTATTTTCCATAATCCTTCCCGTCTGCTTTGTTCACTGTCCAGTTTTCTGCAATATACTGAAATAGACATTGAATGTAATTGTCAGGGTCTTAAACTTGGCTCGCTAACCTAACACATGTGAGACAGTACAAGTACAACGTGATTTGACGTAAGACTCAACGACACACCGTTCAATGGATTTATTCACATATCAAATACAGAACGATGATCACAACAATATATACTTAATACTACAATACACTTACATCCACAATACAGCTCACAAGTCTGACACTCAAGATGTCCAGACACTCGACTTTCAAGCACAGAAAACCACACAACGCCTTTCTTTCATCATACGTCTGTCCGAGTCGAAGTCCCAGAGCTGTCTGCCGCTAGTTCGCAACTTGCCTCCCACCCTCACGCCATTTACTCATTGTCAGTGCTCATGTGGACACTGTTTATTCGTCCATCTTTCTGATCACATTCTATAATTATTTTCCATAATCCTTCCCGTCTGCTTTGTTCACTGTCCAGTTTTCTGCAATATACTGAAATAGACATTGAATGTAATAATTGAGCATCGATAGTTTTACAACAATGTAACTGTTTAGATGTGCGAAACTGTTCCTATTACTGGCGTTACTTTGGCGGTGTATATTCTTTTCCTTTTGTCTGGTCATTCCCGCCATTATCTGTTGTTCTTTGGTAAGAAATGAAACGTGTAGAACCCCGAAAGTAAAAGATTGAGTTTTCCATGAATACTTGTGAAGATATTTCACAGAAACTAATTTAACTTCCGCATATAATCCGGCTGTCTCTGTGGCGCAATCGGTTAGCGCGTTCGGCTGTTAACCGAAAGGTTGGTGGTTCAAGCCCACCCAGGGACGGAAATATTTTTTTTTTTACATTATTTGCATGCGGCCTATTTAATTTACAACAAATCAGAAGAACCTCATAGGATGTGGTAGCCATTTCTGTACTGTGTGCAGAGTATGTAACGGATGGGCACTAGAAGAATGCGCTAGGTTGAGGAAGTATCTGCCAAACAGAGCATGCAATTGTGGAGAATATTTTTGACAATTTGGGGGAGACTATTGTGCTGTCAAAGGGAATTAACAAGATGGATTCTTACTATTAATAATTAACAGTGATTGTTGCAAAAGGGACAAACAAATTCTACAAATTTAAGAATATATTTTGAAAAATTACATGCACCTTAAATATCTGAAGGTATTGTTCACTATTTATAATAGGTCTCAAAGTAATTTAAATAAAATTACGTAGTGTTATACAATTGAACGAATAATTTGAATAAGCAACGAATTACTGTCCATTGACGTGAAGATGTAACCGTTGGTATGAGTGCGGTGTTCAGCCATGCTGTCTGAAAGGACGTATGGAACACGCGTTCGAAACATGATTCTTTGCGAGTGTCTTTGGGCAATGGTTTTGTAAATAATGAAAATATTTATGAAAGTTGGCGGTTTTTAGATATTTACTCTCAATCAACGTTAGTATAACTTAGCTATGTGTGCTTTTATGTTCTTTCGCCTTTTACTAAAGATTTATTATTCACAAAACATCAGTAATATTAATTTCTTTGCAGTGATTTCGATTGTTTTCACCACGTGTAGATCTGGATTAAAGATTTCCTCTGTCACTGATTACAGATGATGGAAATCCAAATTGTAAAACGTGTTAAAGACAATACGAGTGGAGCTTTTGAGGGAAGAGCGCTCCATCAAGCATACAAACTTGTGTTTACTATATCAGGTATTTCATTTCAACTACTCGCGGATGGGAGCGTCTTGATGGGGCATTGTGGGATTGGTAGCCAAGGGATAAAATCCGTCTACGGTTTTGAGGACACTAAATGATGGTACGTAACCTGACACCGGAAGCAAAGGTGGCTCATTATGAACGGCTCCATGAATTGAGGTATGAACTGCATGGGCAAGTTTACGTTCAGTAGTTTGCCATTGTTTTCTGAACGGCCGGCACTCCTACCGTTGTTTTGAAAACTTACGCAAGACAGTCTGCTCCCAAATTGCCTGCGGCTGCATTTTCAAGCGCAGTAGGAGGGTTGGGTTACGAATTGCATTTCATAAACCCCTTCCCCACAGTTCGATACCCGCTGGTGACTTGTGGGATAACTGAGCCGGCCGCTCAGAAAGCAATGGCGAACTACTGAGCGTAATCTTGCCAAGAAATCAACATACAGCTGAAAGATGCTGATGTTGACAGCGATGTCCTGTAAAGGATATGCAAAACAAAACATTTTTTCCCCAAAGAGCCGGCTCATTGATAGGTATATCCCTGAGGTACTCGACTTGTCTGATCTTGACCTCATTCAGAAATATGTATTCATCTCCAGTTCTTGCAATATCTCCATGTTTGTTTTTTCTCGTGTCACGAAATTCCTGCTAGTCATTTATATAACCACATACTAGTGGTTTCGATTTCACCCTCACGCCATTTACTCATTGTCAGTGCTCATGTGGACACTGTTTATTCGTCCATCTTTCTGATCACATTCTATAATTATTTTCCATAATCCTTCCCGTCTGCTTTGTTCACTGTCCAGTTTTCTGCAATATACTGAAATAGACATTGAATGTAAATGTCAGGGTCTTAAACTTGGCTCGCTAACCTAACACATGTGAGACAGTACAAGTACAACGTGATTTGACGTAAGACTCAACGACACACCGTTCAATGGATTTATTCACATATCAAATACAGAACGATGATCACAACAATATATACTTAATACTACAATACACTTACATCCACAATACAGCTCACAAGTCTGACACTCAAGATGTCCAGACACTCGACTTTCAAGCACAGAAAACCACACAACGCCTTTCTTTCATCATACGTCTGTCCGAGTCGAAGTCCCAGAGCTGTCTGCCGCTAGTTCGCAACTTGCCTCCCACCCTCACGCCATTTACTCATTGTCAGTGCTCATGTGGACACTGTTTATTCGTCCATCTTTCTGATCACATTCTATAATTATTTTCCATAATCCTTCCCGTCTGCTTTGTTCACTGTCCAGTTTTCTGCAATATACTGAAATAGACATTGAATGTAATAATTGAGCATCGATAGTTTTACAACAATGTAACTGTTTAGATGTGCGAAACTGTTCCTATTACTGGCGTTACTTTGGCGGTGTATATTCTTTTCCTTTTGTCTGGTCATTCCCGCCATTATCTGTTGTTCTTTGGTAAGAAATGAAACGTGTAGAACCCCGAAAGTAAAAGATTGAGTTTTCCATGAATACTTGTGAAGATATTTCACAGAAACTAATTTAACTTCCGCATATAATCCGGCTGTCTCTGTGGCGCAATCGGTTAGCGCGTTCGGCTGTTAACCGAAAGGTTGGTGGTTCAAGCCCACCCAGGGACGGAAATAATTTTTTTTTTTTTACATTATTTGCATGCGGCCTATTTAATTTACAACAAATCAGAAGAACCTCATAGGATGTGGTAGCCATTTCTGTACTGTGTGCAGAGTATGTAACGGATGGGCACTAGAAGAATGCGCTAGGTTGAGGAAGTATCTGCCAAACAGAGCATGCAATTGTGGAGAATATTTTTGACAATTTGGGGGAGACTATTGTGCTGTCAAAGGGAATTAACAAGATGGATTCTTACTATTAATAATTAACAGTGATTGTTGCAAAAGGGACAAACAAATTCTACAAATTTAAGAATATATTTTGAAAAATTACATGCACCTTAAATATCTGAAGGTATTGTTCACTATTTATAATAGGTCTCAAAGTAATTTAAATAAAATTACGTAGTGTTATACAATTTAACGAATAATTTGAATAAGCAACGAATTACTGTCCATTGACGTGAAGATGTAACCGTTGGTATGAGTGCGGTGTTCAGCCATGCTGTCTGAAAGGACGTATGGAACACGCGTTCGAAACATGATTCTTTGCGAGTGTCTTTGGGCAATGGTTTTGTAAATAATGAAAATATTTATGAAAGTTGGCGGTTTTTAGATATTTACTCTCAATCAACGTTAGTATAACTTAGCTATGTGTGCTTTTATGTTCTTTCGCCTTTTACTAAAGATTTATTATTCACAAAACATCAGTAATATTAATTTCTTTGCAGTGATTTCGATTGTTTTCACCACGTGTAGATCTGGATTAAAGATTTCCTCTGTCACTGATTACAGAATGATGGAAATCCAAATTGTAAAACGTGTTAAAGACAATACGAGTGGAGCTTTTGAGGGAAGAGCGCTCCATCAAGCATACAAACTTGTGTTTACTATATCAGGTATTTCATTTCAACTACTCGCGGATGGGAGCGTCTTGATGGGGCATTGTGGGATTGGTAGCCAAGGGATAAAATCCGTCTACGGTTTTGAGGACACTAAATGATGGTACGTAACCTGACACCGGAAGCAAAGGTGGCTCATTATGAACGGCTCCATGAATTGAGGTATGAACTGCATGGGCAAGTTTACGTTCAGTAGTTTGCCATTGTTTTCTGAACGGCCGGCACTCCTACCGTTGTTTTGAAAACTTACGCAAGACAGTCTGCTCCCAAATTGCCTGCGGCTGCATTTTCAAGCGCAGTAGGAGGGTTGGGTTACGAATTGCATTTCATAAACCCCTTCCCCACAGTTCGATACCCGCTGGTGACTTGTGGGATAACTGAGCCGGCCGCTCAGAAAGCAATGGCGAACTACTGAGCGTAATCTTGCCAAGAAATCAACATACAGCTGAAAGATGCTGATGTTGACAGCGATGTCCTGTAAAGGATATGCAAAACAAAACATTTTTTCCCCAAAGAGCCGGCTCATTGATAGGTATATCCCTGAGGTACTCGACTTGTCTGATCTTGACCTCATTCAGAAATATGTATTCATCTCCAGTTCTTGCAATATCTCCATGTTTGTTTTTTCTCGTGTCACGAAATTCCTGCTAGTCATTTATATAACCACATACTAGTGGTTTCGATTTCACCCTCACGCCATTTACTCATTGTCAGTGCTCATGTGGACACTGTTTATTCGTCCATCTTTCTGATCACATTCTATAATTATTTTCCATAATCCTTCCCGTCTGCTTTGTTCACTGTCCAGTTTTCTGCAATATACTGAAATAGACATTGAATGTAAATTGTCAGGGTCTTAAACTTGGCTCGCTAACCTAACACATGTGAGACAGTACAAGTACAACGTGATTTGACGTAAGACTCAACGACACACCGTTCAATGGATTTATTCACATATCAAATACAGAACGATGATCACAACAATATATACTTAATACTACAATACACTTACATCCACAATACAGCTCACAAGTCTGACACTCAAGATGTCCAGACACTCGACTTTCAAGCACAGAAAACCACACAACGCCTTTCTTTCATCATACGTCTGTCCGAGTCGAAGTCCCAGAGCTGTCCTGCCGCTAGTTCGCAACTTGCCTCCCACCCTCACGCCATTTACTCATTGTCAGTGCTCATGTGGACACTGTTTATTCGTCCATCTTTCTGATCACATTCTATAATTATTTTCCATAATCCTTCCCGTCTGCTTTGTTCACTGTCCAGTTTTCTGCAATATACTGAAATAGACATTGAATGTAATAATTGAGCATCGATAGTTTTACAACAATGTAACTGTTTAGATGTGCGAAACTGTTCCTATTACTGGCGTTACTTTGGCGGTGTATATTCTTTTCCTTTTGTCTGGTCATTCCCGCCATTATCTGTTGTTCTTTGGTAAGAAATGAAACGTGTAGAACCCCGAAAGTAAAAGATTGAGTTTTCCATGAATACTTGTGAAGATATTTCACAGAAACTAATTTAACTTCCGCATATAATCCGGCTGTCTCTGTGGCGCAATCGGTTAGCGCGTTCGGCTGTTAACCGAAAGGTTGGTGGTTCAAGCCCACCCAGGGACGGAAATAATTTTTTCTTTTTTACATTATTTGCATGCGGCCTATTTAATTTACAACAAATCAGAAGAACCTCATAGGATGTGGTAGCCATTTCTGTACTATGTGCAGAGTATGTAACGGATGGGCACTAGAAGAATGCGCTAGGTTGAGGAAGTATCTGCCAAACAGAGCATGCAATTGTGGAGAATATTTTTGACAATTTGGGGGAGACTATTGTGCTGTCAAAGGGAATTAACAAGATGGATTCTTACTATTAATAATTAACAGTGATTGTTGCAAAAGGGACAAACAAATTCTACAAATTTAAGAATATATTTTGAAAAATTACATGCACCTTAAATATCTGAAGGTATTGTTCACTATTTATAATAGGTCTCAAAGTAATTTAAATAAAATTACGTAGTGTTATACAATTGAACGAATAATTTGAATAAGCAACGAATTACTGTCCATTGACGTGAAGATGTAACCGTTGGTATGAGTGCGGTGTTCAGCCATGCTGTCTGAAAGGACGTATGGAACACGCGTTCGAAACATGATTCTTTGCGAGTGTCTTTGGGCAATGGTTTTGTAAATAATGAAAATATTTATGAAAGTTGGCGGTTTTTAGATATTTACTCTCAATCAACGTTAGTATAACTTAGCTATGTGTGCTTTTATGTTCTTTCGCCTTTTACTAAAGATTTATTATTCACAAAACATCAGTAATATTAATTTCTTTGCAGTGATTTCGATTGTTTTCACCACGTGTAGATCTGGATTAAAGATTTCCTCTGTCACTGATTACAGAAGATGGAAATCCAAATTGTAAAACGTGTTAAAGACAATACGAGTGGAGCTTTTGAGGGAAGAGCGCTCCATCAAGCATACACACTTGTGTTTACTATATCAGGTATTTCATTTCAACTACTCGCGGATGGAGCGTCTTGATGGGGCATTGTGGGATTGGTAGCCAAGGGATAAAATCCGTCTACGGTTTTGAGGACACTAAATGATGGTACGTAACCTGACACCGGAAGCAAAGGTGGCTCATTATGAACGGCTCCATGAATTGGGGTATGAACTGCATGGGCAAGTTTACGTTCAGTAGTTTGCCATTGTTTTCTGAACGGCCGGCACTCCTACCGTTGTTTTGAAAACTTACGCAAGACAGTCTGCTCCCAAATTGCCTGCAGCTGCATTTTCAAGCGCAGTAGGAGGGTTGGGTTACGAATTGCATTTCATAAACCCCTTCCCCACAGTTCGATACCCGCTGGTGACTTGTGGGATAACTGAGCCGGCCGCTCAGAAAGCAATGGCGAACTACTGAGCGTAATCTTGCCAAGAAATCAACATACAGCTGAAAGATGCTGATGTTGACAGCGATGTCCTGTAAAGGATATGCAAAACAAAACATTTTTTCCCCACAGAGCCGGCTCATTGATAGGTATATCCCTGAGGTACTCGACTTGTCTGATCTTGACCTCATTCAGAAATATTGTATTCATCTCCAGTTCTTGCAATATCTCCATGTTTGTTTTTCTCGTGTCACGAAATTCCTGCTAGTCATTTATATAACCACATACTAGTGGTTTCGATTTCACCCTCACGCCATTTACTCATTGTCAGTGCTCATGTGGACACTGTTTATTCGTCCATCTTTCTGATCACATTCTATAATTATTTTCCATAATCCTTCCCGTCTGCTTTGTTCACTGTCCAGTTTTCTGCAATATACTGAAATAGACATTGAATGTAATTGTCAGGGTCTTAAACTTGGCTCGCTAACCTAACACATGTGAGACAGTACAAGTACAACGTGATTTGACGTAAGACTCAACGACACACCGTTCAATGGATTTATTCACATATCAAATACAGAACGATGATCACAACAATATATACTTAATACTACAATACACTTACATCCACAATACAGCTCACAAGTCTGACACTCAAGATGTCCAGACACTCGACTTTCAAGCACAGAAAACCACACAACGCCTTTCTTTCATCATACGTCTGTCCGAGTCGAAGTCCCAGAGCTGTCTGCCGCTAGTTCGCAACTTGCCTCTCACCCTCACGCCATTTACTCATTGTCAGTGCTCATGTGGCAACTGTTAATCGTCCATCTTTCTGATCACATTCTATAATTATTTCCCATAATCCTTCCCGTCTGCTTTGTTCACTGTCCAGTTTTCTGCAATATACTGAAATAGACATTGAATGTAATAATTGAGCATCGATAGTTTTACAACAATGTAACTGTTTAGATGTGCGAAACTGTTCCTATTACTGGCGTTACTTTGGCGGTGTATATTCTTTTCCTTTTGTCTGGTCATTCCCGCCATTATCTGTTGTTCTTTGGTAAGAAATGAAACGTGTAGAACCCCGAAAGTAAAAGATTGATTCAAAACAATGTTTTCCCGTAGTGAATTTGAATAACGAAGACACAAACAATAGATTGCACGATTTATTGCCTGGCATATTTCGCTGCATCTCGTCAGGTACATACTGCAGAAATCACACAACTTACGTGAAATTAACTAGATAAATCCTTCAAGTTGAAATATACACAATTTCGCACAGTAATGTCGATTGTCTACCATGGTAATTTTAAGCTGACTAACATGTCTTTCTGTTTACACATTTCTGGCTTGCGTTGATAGGTCATAATTGCTTCTGCAAATTTTAACAAGCGAGTATTCTGTGTTCTAAACAACACGCGAAATGCAGTCTCTCTGGACACAACATGGCTACTGGCGACAATGTGCCTGCCGATTGAAGACGCCGGGAGCTTCCGGTGTGTCGGCTCCTCGTGGCTATCATCTCCTGTGTGTTTTATCTTGTTGACCCATTGAGGTATGTGTTTTGACACCCGTTAGTTAAGCTGTCTCTCCGTTCGGCCAATGTAAACGGCCTGGCATCTACATGTGAATTGGTAAAAGATTGAGTTTTCCATGAATACTTGTGAAGATATTTCACAGAAACTAATTTAACTTCCGCATATAATCCGGCTGTCTCTGTGGCGCAATCGGTTAGCGCGTTCGGCTGTTAACCGAAAGGTTGGTGGTTCAAGCCCACCCAGGGACGGAAATATTTTTTTTTTTTACATTATTTGCATGCGGCCTATTTAATTTACAACAAATCAGAAGAACCTCATAGGATGTGGTAGCCATTTCTGTACTGTGTGCAGAGTATGTAACGGATGGGCACTAGAAGAATGCGCTAGGTTGAGGAAGTATCTGCCAAACAGAGCATGCAATTGTGGAGAATATTTTTGACAATTTGGGGGAGACTATTGTGCTGTCAAAGGGAATTAACAAGATGGATTCTTACTATTAATAATTAACAGTGATTGTTGCAAAAGGGACAAACAAATTCTACAAATTTAAGAATATATTTTGAAAAATTACATGCACCTTAAATATCTGAAGGTATTGTTCACTATTTATAATAGGTCTCAAAGTAATTTAAATAAAATTACGTAGTGTTATACAATTTAACGAATAATTTGAATAAGCAACGAATTACTGTCCATTGACGTGAAGATGTAACCGTTGGTATGAGTGCGGTGTTCAGCCATGCTGTCTGAAAGGACGTATGGAACACGCGTTCGAAACATGATTCTTTGCGAGTGTCTTTGGGCAATGGTTTTGTAAATAATGAAAATATTTATGAAAGTTGGCGGTTGTTAGATATTTACTCTCAATCAACGTTAGTATAACTTAGCTATGTGTGCTTTTAATAACTGTTATGTTCTTTCGCCTTTTACTAAAGATTTATTATTCACAAAACATCAGTAATATTATTAATTTCTTTGCAGTGATTTCGATTGTTTTCACCACGTGTAGATCTGGATTAAAGATTTCCTCTGTCACTGATTACAGATGATGGAAATCCAAATTGTAAAACGTGTTAAAGACAATACGAGTGGAGCTTTTGAGGGAAGAGCGCTCCATCAAGCATACAAACTTGTGTTTACTATATCAGGTATTTCATTTCAACTACTCGCGGATTGGGAGCGTCTTGATGGGGCATTGTGGGATTGGTAGCCAAGGGATAAAATCCGTCTACGGTTTTGAGGACACTAAATGATGGTACGTACCTGACACCGGAAGCAAAGGTGGCTCATTATGAACGGCTCCATGAATTGAGGTATGAACTGCATGGGCAAGTTTACGTTCAGTAGTTTGCCATTGTTTTCTGAACGGCCGGCACTCCTACCGTTGTTTTGAAAACTTACGCAAGACAGTCTGCTCCCAAATTGCCTGCGGCTGCAATTTCAAGCGCAGTAGGAGGGTTGGGTTACGAATTGCATTTCATAAACCCCTTCCCCACAGTTCGATACCCGCTGGTGACTTGTGGGATAACTGAGCCGGCCGCTCAGAAAGCAATGGCGAACTACTGAGCGTAATCTTGCCAAGAAATCAACATACAGCTGAAAGATGCTGATGTTGACAGCGATGTCCTGTAAAGGATATGCAAAACAAAACATTTTTTCCCCACAGAGCCGGCTCATTGATAGGTATATCCCTGAGGTACTCGACTTGTCTGATCTTGACCTCATTCAGAAATATTGTATTCATCTCCAGTTCTTGCAATATCTCCATGTTTGTTTTTCTCGTGTCACGAAATTCCTGCTAGTCATTTATATAACCACATACTAGTGGTTTCGATTTCACCCTCACGCCATTTACTCATTGTCAGTGCTCATGTGGACACTGTTTATTCGTCCATCTTTCTGATCACATTCTATAATTATTTTCCATAATCCTTCCCGTCTGCTTTGTTCACTGTCCAGTTTTCTGCAATATACTGAAATAGACATTGAATGTAATAATTGAGCATCGATAGTTTTACAACAATGTAACTGTTTAGATGTGCGAAACTGTTCCTATTACTGGCGTTACTTTGGCGGTGTATATTCTTTTCCTTTTGTCTGGTCATTCCCGCCATTATCTGTTGTTCTTTGGTAAGAAATGAAACGTGTAGAACCCCGAAAGTAAAAGATTGAGTTTTCCATGAATACTTGTGAAGATATTTCACAGAAACTAATTTAACTTCCGCATATAATCCGGCTGTCTCTGTGGCGCAATCGGTTAGCGCGTTCGGCTGTTAACCGAAAGGTTGGTGGTTCAAGCCCACCCAGGGACGGAAATAATTTTTTTTTTACATTATTTGCATGCGGCCTATTTAATTTACAACAAATCAGAAGAACCTCATAGGATGTGGTAGCCATTTCTGTACTGTGTGCAGAGTATGTACCGGATGGGCACTAGAAGAATGCGCTATGTTGAGCAAGTATTTGCCAAACAGAGCATGCAATTGTGGAGAATATTTTTGACAATTTGGGGGAGACTATTGTGCTGTCAAAGGGATTTAACAAGATGGATTCTTACTATTAATAATTAACAGTGATTGTTGCAAAAGGGACAAACAAATTCTACAAATTTAAGAATATATTTTGAAAAATTACATGCACCTTAAATATCTGAAGGTATTGTTCACTATTTATAATAGGTCTCAAAGTAATTTAAATAAAATTACGTAGTGTTATACAATTTAACGAATAATTTGAATAAGCAACGAATTACTGTCCATTGACGTGAAGATGTAACCGTTGGTATGAGTGCGGTGTTCAGCCATGCTGTCTGAAAGGACGTATGGAACACGCGTTCGAAACATGATTCTTTGCGAGTGTCTTTGGGCAATGGTTTTGTAAATAATGAAAATATTTATGAAAGTTGGCGGTTTTTAGATATTTACTCTCAATCAACGTTAGTATAACTTAGCTATGTGTGCTTTTATGTTCTTTCGCCTTTTACTAAAGATTTATTATTCACAAAACATCAGTAATATTATTAATTTCTTTGCAGTGATTTCGATTGTTTTCACCACGTGTAGATCTGGATTAAAGATTTCCTCTGTCACTGATTACAGATGATGGAAATCCAAATTGTAAAACGTGTTAAAGACAATACGAGTGGAGCTTTTGAGGGAAGAGCGCTCCATCAAGCATACAAACTTGTGTTTACTATATCAGGTATTTCATTTCAACTACTCGCGGATGGGAGCGTCTTGATGGGGCATTGTGGGATTGGTAGCCAAGGGATAAAATCCGTCTACGGTTTTGAGGACACTAAATGATGGTACGTAACCTGACACCGGAAGCAAAGGTGGCTCATTATGAACGGCTCCATGAATTGAGGTATGAACTGCATGGGCAAGTTTACGTTCAGTAGTTTGCCATTGTTTTCTGCGTTGTGCCTGTTTACAGCAGATCTGCGTTTTTGCGCCGTTAGGCTGACACATCCGACTTCTGCGGGCATTTGTTGACCGGGTTAACCTTTCCGGGGGTTTCTTAGGACGTTTGAATCTCACTGTTGTGGTGTTATCCCCCATCCTAGCTGGCCCATATAGAGCAGTCAAAGACATCCTGGTCAACCCTCAATGGAAGGCAGGGGCAGACCATGGGCATTCCCCGCCATCCAAGGAGCGCTTCCATACTTGCAGAGCCATCACACAGCGCTCTGGTACTGGGCTCACCTAAGGAATCGTCACGTCCTGCACATAGCTGCTTAGCCTCACTTCCGTATATTGGGCCTTCCGTTCACCATAGGCTGTTCCTCCGGAAACCAGAAGAATGCAGTCTGCAGATGACATCCACACAGTGAGCTTTCGATTCGGACTTTCCACATAATGGATTTGCTATCCAAGCAATATTCCATTTCATGCCTCTGGGACGCTTTTGTAATCGACATACCTGTGGTATGAAGTGTGGCAGTCTAAATACATCTTCATGCACCTTTAGATGTCAACCTGAATGTAGTTAAAGTAAGCTGTGGTCAACTTGAGCTTGTTGATATCCCCATAGAGCTTGTCCTCAAAAGAAGCAGGTGTGGGCCAAAATATGTTTCTCTGTTCTGCATATATTGGGCAATCCTGCAGCAAATGTTTTGCTGTCATTTTACCAGTTCCACAATTACATTCATCGGTATCTCCTATTTTTAGTTTATTGAACAAGTGGTATTTCAGCCTGTTATGTCCTGTGCGCAATCTGAAGATTGCTACTTGTTCTCTTCGGTCGAGTTTGTAATATGCATCACCCTTCTGGTGGCCTGGATGCTCTGATTCCCATTTGGTTCTATAAGTGCTTTTTATAAACCTTTTTGCCTCATTATAGTTTATGTACATGTCAGGCTGTGGTAGTCGTCCGCCCTCTTTTGCTAGTCTGTCAGCCTCTTCATTTCCATATATACTGCAATGTGATGGGATCCACTGTATTACAACTTTTTTGGATTTCTGGCATAGACCATGGAGTGCTGCTCTTAGGTCAATTAGTTCTGTGCTGTTATTGCTCTTCAGTATTGAGACAGCTGACTTTGCATCTGTGAAGATAGCTATTTGCTTCTCTTTATTTTCCTCCACCAAGAGCATTTCTGCTGCAGTTTTCAGAGCCTCTATCTCCGCTTTGAAGTTATTTGAAAATTGTCCAGTTGCCACTGAATGTGTGTTTTTTTTCACTCCATTTTTTAAATTTAGGAGAATTCCTCCTCCTCCATTCTCTAATGAATTTTTGGCTGATCCATCTTCTTCTACTTCTTCTTCTTTCGTTCGCTTGAAATATGTCTATATCTGCAATGTCGTCTCTTGCATGAATTGAACTGTTTTTTTCAGTTCACACAGTGGTCCATAGAGTTTATCTTCCACTGTCGTCTCTCTAGGCCAGAAGGTTAGCCTAGATATGTTATATTTTGGGCAGTCTTGGAGTATGTGCTCTGCTGTCTGCGACGCCAATCCACATGTGCACATGGCTGTTTCACCAATCTTGAATTTTGTATACATGTGGTTGCGTAATCTATTGTGTCCTGTTCTGAGGCGCAGAATAATGACTTGTTCTGGTCTGTCCATAATGTGGTAGTCATCTTGAGCAGGTTTTGGTGGCTTTCTGACTGATTTGATCATTCTTTTCTTTTGGTGGTATGCAACGGGCACATCAGGCTGTTCCTCTTTGGCTCCTTCCTTAGCCAATTGATCAGCTCTGTCGTTTCCGGGTATTCCACAGTGGGATGGTATCCACTGTATGGTGACTTTATGCTGACTGCTAAGTTCAGAAAGTAGTGTCCTTAGTACTGGCAATTTCCTAGAGAGGAGCGCCTCGAGTAATGATTTTGCATTTGTTAGTAGCACCACAGGTTGAGTACCATTGCTGTTATTTAGTAATTTCTCTGTTGCTATCTTGATTGCCTCAATTTCGGCATCATAGTTATGGCAGTACTTTCCTGTCGGTACTCTGGCTGTGTCCCTAGTATTATTTGGGTATTCTATGTACACTCCCGCTCCTCCATTTCGAACAGCATTTTGTGCTGACCCATCTGTGTAGACTCGGATCCAGAGGTCCTGTGGGTATTCTTCATCAAGGAAGCTGAGAGTGGCTGTTCTGCGCTGCACACTGTTCTGTTCTTCCTTGTCAAATATTCCTCTCACTTTAGTCTGGATTTGTAACGATAGTCTATGCTCATCTTTCCATGGAGTTCGCTCTGGAATAGTTGTTAGGGGGATACCAACTGTGGGCAGATCAGTGGTTTCTCTGCAGAGTCGTTTGGCCTGGTGGATAAAACTACTTCTTTTCAACCGCCCCATAGCTAGGTTTTCAAATCTGTTCTTCATAGGGTGGCCTGGCAAGCTGAGGAACTTTTCTGCTTGTATTAGCGTTTTCGTATCTCTGCGCTCACTCAGTGCCTGTGTCCTCCCCATCTTCTCCATTTCCACTATAGGGGTTGATCTCATCCCTCCTGTGGTGACTCTAAGTGCTTGATTTTGCACCTTGTCCAGCTCTTGTAGTGTGGTATTTGATGCTGAACACCACGCAGTTGACCCATATTCCAGGTGTGGTCGTATGCTCTGTTGGTAAACTTTGCTAAGTATTTTCGTACTGGCTCCCCATGTGGTTCCACTTAGCTTTCTCAGGATGGCTATTTTCCTTCTGGCTTTTGCTACTGCTTTGTTGATGTGCTTTCTCCATGTCAGCTTGCCATCAAATGTTACTCCAAGGTATGTTGGTTCTTTATCTTCTCTTAGGGGTGTTCCATTTATCTGGATGATCCCTGCCTTTTTGTTTTGGAGAGAGGGTAAATAGGGTTGTGCTGCACTTGTCAGTGTTTATGCTGACACACCATCTATTTGCCCATACAGCAAATGTATCTACAGCTCTTTGTAGCAATCTGGTGGCCACTGATGCATATTCATTTGTGCTCCATAGAACCAGGTCATCGGCGTACATTGCCGCTTTAATTCCATGCGGTAGGTGAGCAACAAGATCATTGATGAAGGTTAGAAAAAGTGTGGGGGACAAGACTCCGCCCTGGGGGACACCGTGACGCAGTAGTACTTTCTTGCTCTTGAGTCCGTCTATCTGTACTCGGGCTCTTCTGTTGTGCAAGTATGCTTTCACCCATTTGTACATTCTTCCATTGACTTTGCAGTTTCTCAGTTTCTTCATCAGACCTTCTTTCCAGACTTTGTCAAAGGCTTTATTCAGATCTATCCATGCCGCAAGCACCAGCTTCTTCTCTTGGAATGCATCCTCAATTTCTTGAGAGAGGTAGGTTGTCTGATCTTCCGTAGAGTAGCACTGCCTAAAGCCAGCCTGCTGTGGCACAAGGATGTTTTTACTTTCAATGTACCACTGCAGTCTGTGATTGATGATGCGCTCCAGTGTTTTGCAGAGACAGCTGGTGAGGCTAATTGGTCTGTAGCTAGAGGCAATGGAACCATCTTTCCCTGATTTTAGGAGGGGTATCATGATTGCTTCTCTCCAGGCTTGTGGAACACTGCCTAAGGTCCAGCTGTTATTGAAGATCTGCAACAGCTTTGTTTTGGCCTCTGTTCCTAGGTTCCTGATCATTTCATTGGAGATACCATCAGCTCCTGGTGACTTTCTCATTTTCAGTTTTGATATGGCTAGCTCCAGTTCGCTGATTGTGATGGGTGCCTCCAGAACCTCATGTACTATTTCCTTCTGTCCTGTATGTTGTCGTTTCTCTCGAATCTCTTGTTGTTTCTCTGGACTAATTTTGATATTGCTATCTTGTGCGAACGAGTCCGCAAAATGGTCAGCTGCTTGCTTTCTTGTTAAGATTTTTCCATCTTTATGTAGTGCAATTTTTGAGTTTCTCCCTGTGCCCTCGTCATTAAGCTGTTTTATATGCTTCCACAATTTCCTTGTGTCTCTTTCAAAGTTCAGAGACTCTGTTTTCTCCTGCCAGCTTTTCCGTCTAGCCTGCAGCTTGGCCCTTTGAAATTTGGCTTTTGCATGCTGGAATTTATTGTGGTGCTCTTGGCTGGGTGTGGCCTCTGCTTGCTTTCTACACACTTCAACATCATTATGCAACTGTTCCAGTTCACTACTCCAGTAGGGTTTATATTGTTTACGGGCTCCTCTTGGTACTGTTTCACGCGCTGCCTGTAGTATGCATTTCCCAAACTCTTCAACTACTTTATTTATGTCTTTCTCAGTGTTCAGGTTTCTAACCAGTATGCTGGTGCGATGCTTGTACATTGCCCAGTCTGCTTTCTTGTAGTTCCACCTCGAGAGGGTGCTGCTTTCACTTACAAGCTCATTTTCTACGGTTAGAAAGACTGGCCGATGGTCACTGCCACCAAGTTGTTTCCCAACAGTTCGTGTAATGTTCCACTCCAGGTCTGGTGAATGAAAAGCCAGGTCAGGTGTAGTTGTAGAGTGCCATGATCTCGAGTAGAAAGTATGTGGGTCGGACGGCTTGTTAATCAACATGAATCTATTCTCATCCTGCCAGTCTTCCAGTCTCTCTCCTCTCTGGTCCATGTGATCATAGCCCCAGCTCTGCGAGTGGCTGTTGAAATCGCCACACACAATCATTTTTTCTTTTAGTGGTAGAGTGTCCAGTGCCTGTGGGCGGTCACTTGGACAGTAGTAATTGATCAGATGTAGATCTGTATTATCTGTCTTAAGTTTAAGTGTCTGATACTCAGCCCCTTCCATGTAGACTTTGATTTGGGAAGCCATGATGTTATTTCTTACAAGGGTCAGTATCCCACCTTTTCGCCTGTTCTTTCGGTCAGATCGGTAACACTGGTAGCCTCTGATTTTGAAGGCTATATTTTCATTGAGGTGAGTTTCTTGCAAGCAACATATGCTTACTTTTTCTTGGTCCAAGATTTTTTCTAATTCTATTTTTTTTGTTGCTGACTCCCTCCGCATTCCAGTGCATTATTTTAAGTCTTCGTTTAGTATGGCCAGTCGTCCTATTCTCATGTCCCCTGGCTCCACAGGACATCTGAGAAGGACCTCCAGTAGTTGGGGTTGGACCCTTTCGAGACATAGGGCCCGGCACTGCACCTGCCTGGGGGTCCAAAGCAGGGCGAGCACCATAACGATTAGCAGTAGTCGACATATTCCATTTTGCGTGATTGCGTGGCATCCTGATTTCTGTGGTGCGCCTCTTGGCTGGTTGCCTCCGTCTTCAGCACCTTTCTTTGCTAGAGCAGACTGTGGTCTCACTCGAGTGTAGATGTGTACGCGCGCACACACCTGTCTGCGCATGCATGTACGTGCATACACATCTAGAGCATACTGGTTATTTTCCGGCGCCAGAGACTCGCCGTCGCCCCTTCTCCTGTTAGTTTAAACAGGTCCGCCACGTGAAGGCCAGGAGTTGGACTTTTGCTGCATAGGTTATGTATTCACGAGCCATTGAGGTATTTGAGCAATGTTGGGCGCTCACCCCAACACCGCGCCTCGGCTACATACAGCAACATTTGGAACCCGCTGATCCATCTGTATATGCATGGGTCCAATTGCTGCTTGGGTAATGTTCTTTTATGTAGTTTAGGGTTATTTCTCTTCTTTCAGTTTCATGCTGAGTGTTCTTTTTCTCAATACCAGGAATGTTTTCTATCATCTCAGGCAGTTGCTGCTGTCTTCAAGCTGGGAACTTGTGTGCATTGTAAATGGGTTTGACTGTTGATATGTTAAGTATAGGATCTGCCCTAATCTTTCGTTTTGCAGTTTCTACAAAGTTGCTACGCTTCAGTCTTCCCTTTCCAAAACGCATCGATAGTTTGACAATGTAACTGTTTAGATGTACGAAACTGTTCCTTCTACTGGCGTTACTTTGGCGGTGTATATTTTTTTCCTTATGCCTGGTCACTCCCGCCATTATCTGTTATTCTTTGGTAAGAAATGAAACGTGTAGAACCCCGGTCCCCTCTGGTTTTGGTGCTTTGTTGCAGCTCGCAGGCAGATTCTCTCCTCTTGTTTTCTTTACGGTTTTTGGCCGCGCCTGCGCTGCTCATCTTGAATGTCGGGTGTCTTCTAGTTTTAGGCTTGGAACGTGCTATTCTTTAGCCCCTCGTATCAGGCTTCTCGAACAGTTTAGGTGACTTGGGACTTAGGCAAATGGAAAAATAAGGCAGATTTTCCATTTGACTTAACATCAAACAATCTTATAAAATTGTACGGAATAGTCTTCCCATGTCAACTAAATCAGACACACAAAGACACTTGGCAAAATCTAGAGAAGAAAATAACAGATATATTACAGAGGTACAAATACAAAACAACTACCATATTTGGTAGAAGTACCATTGTTAATACATATATAATTCCAAAAATACTATATCTGTGCACAGTCCTAGATCCTCCACGCCAGACTGTCACAAACATAAACAAAGAGATTAGACGCTTTGTGTTTGGCAGCACCATCTACAGTATCAAACATACTACACTCATGCAAGACAGAAAAGATGGAGGTATCGCCCTCCAAGACATAACAACCAAAATACAAGCACATAGGATCAAACACGTAGGTGAAATCCTACAACACACAGTAAAACACCCTTTAGCACACTATTACATTGGAATTAGGCTATCTTACTTAATACCTATTAGGAATACATCCTCACATTACTTTGGCACTCTCTCAACGTTCTACTAAACATGTATTTCAGCCATTAAAGGACACGAAAAATTACTACACAAGAAAACACATACAATCTACAGGCATTTAGTTAAATTACAAGCAACTCCGGCACATCTCAGAATTAAAAGAGGACATAGATATTTCATAAAAGATTATACCGACATTTTCTCTAATATTCACAACATGCAGATTACTCCAAAAGCAAAGGAAATTACATATAGGCTTGTTTACAGCATGACCCCAACAACAGAGAGAACAGCAAAAATAACTAAACAAATACTACAGTGTCAGCTTTGTAGACGGAACTTCCAAGAATGAGAAGACCACATCTATTACGAATGCAACACAATCATGCCAACAAGATATCTCCTACAAAACATCTTAAACACTCATACCAAACAAAGAACAGATGTTTACAAAGCAATCATGATAAATTCCATTCCTTACTCCACACAAGACATCCACACAAAGCTACTTGTTCTATGGCAGAGTACAGAAATCTTATATGGACATTAAGAAACAAAGCACTATATAATTACAGAACAATCAACAAAGAAATTGTCCAACAACTTTATCAACAAAAAGTCGCAAACATTCTAATCTTAGCCCCACAAGCGCAAATCTCGTAAAAGATTTGGCTGAAGACAGCACATATTACAGAAGAAGCAAATAATTTGTTTTAAACATTGTTATTGTTATTGCAACAATAAATGTGTTTATTGATGGTATTAATAATCTCACAATTATATTATTATTATTAAAAATACTATTATTATTACTGCTACTATTATTATTAATTTTCCCATTATTATATTTGAATGTGCAACATGAAATATATTGTGGACGGGTGTCTATGAGTGTGTGTGTGCGCGCGTGCGTGCGTGTGGCAACCTTTAAACCAAGTCAGTATCTCAAGTATTAAAATGATGTTATATGGTAATGATATGTTTCAAAAGAAAAATATGCACCACCATGTATAAACAAATTGAATGAGCCCTTTAAGTACACAGTAAGATAAGGTGGCTTTTAGTGGCCAGGTTTTAATTCCTTCCCATTGTATATGAACCCCAGACACTATCACAACTTTGGACCAATTATCTCCCGGGAGACAGGCCATGGACTCTAATTACTAGTAGTAAATCCCTGATTCTTGTTCCCCAAACAAAAGGTATCATGGACTAGAGCGTCACAATGTAATTTGTCATCAGGCAACAACACCAACGACCTTCGCCTCAGTAGCTAAGTAACCCAGAAATTGCAAAGAAGCCACATTTTAATGGAAATGATAGTTTAAAGTTGATTGTCCAAGCGCGGGGCATTTAAATGTACTGCGGTCTCCAGAAAGCACGAGATATTGTGTGTGTGTGTGTGTGTGTGTGTGTGTGTGTGTGTGTGTGTGTGTGAGAGAGAGAGAGAGAGAGAGAGAGAGAGAGAGAGAGAGAGAGAGAGAGGATGAGATGGACAGGTGTTTCATGCATTCCGCTTGCGGAAGTGGAAGTGAAGGATATGCAAGGAATGTGTATCTACATGCACTATGCCACAAATGTCATATTATCATAACTGTATATATGTATGTATATGTTTTATTCACAATGTCACACTTAACACTAACAAACGGCAACGCTCTGTAATATACACAAATAAAAGAAACACACAATACAACTTGTACATACACATTGCTTTGTATGAAATAAGAGTTGGAAAAAAAAAATCAAATATTCACAAAACAAAAACAAAAAAAAAGTATGGAACACGCGTTCGAAACGTGTTTCTTTGCAGGTGTTTTTAGGCACTGGTTTTGTAAATAATGAAAATATGTATGAAAGTGAGCGGTTTTTAGATATTTACTCTCAATCAACGTTAGTATAACTTAGCTATGTGTGATTTTATGTTCTTTCGCCTTTTACTAAAGATTTATTAATCACAAAGCATCAGTGATATTAATTTTGTTGCAGTGATTTCGATTGTTTTCACCACGTGTTGATCTGGATTAAAGATTTCTTCTATCATTGATTACAGAATGTGGAAATCCAAATTGTAAAACGTGTAAAAGATAATACGAGTGGAGCTTTTGAGGGAAGAGCGCTCCATCAAACATGCACGCTTGTGTTTTCTATATCAGGTATTTCGTTTCAACTACTCGCGGATGGGGGAGTCTTGATGTAGCCTTGCAGCCAACGAATAAGATCCATCTACCGTTTTGAGGACCCTAAATGATGGTACAGCCGGTCTCCTGTGGCTAAGTGCTTGCGAACGCGGTTTGTGAGCCCTTATACCCGGGTTCGAAACGCAGCGGTGCTGGTTTTTTCGAAAAAGGTGTAGGAGCAGGTCGTTCAGAAAGCTATGGCAAACTACTGAACGTAAAATTTGCCCAGGAATCACGAACAGCTAAATTGCTGGTGTTGACTGCTACGTCCTGTGAAGGACATGCAACTTAATTTTTTTAATTAAATGATGGTACGCTACCTGACACTGGAATCAAAGGTGCCTCATTATGAACGACTCCATGAATTGAGGTATGAACTGCATGGGCAAGTTTACGTTCAGTAGAATGCCATTGTTTTCTGAACGACCGGCAATCATACCGTTGTTTTGAAAACTAACTAAAAGACAGTCTGCTCCCAAATCGCCCGCGGCTGTATTTCGAGCGCAGTAGGAGGGATGGGTTACGAATTGCATTCATAACTCCTTCCCCACAGAGCCGGCTCGTTGATAGGTATATCCCTGAGCTACTCGACTTGTCTGATCTTGACCTCATTAAGAAATATTGTATTCATCTCCAGTTCTTGCAATATCTCCATGATTGTTTGCTTTTTTCCCTCTCGATTCATGAAATTCCTGCTTGTTATTTATATAACCACATACTAGTGGTTTCGATTTCACCCTCACGCCATTTACTCATTGTCAGTGCTCATGTGGACACTGTTTATTCGTCCATCTTTCTGATCACATTCTATAATTATTTTCCATAATCCTTCCCGTCTGCTTTGTTTACTGTCCAGTTTTCTGCATTATACTGAAATAGACATTGAATGTAATAATTGAGCATCGATAGTTTTACAATGTAACTGTTTAGATGTGCGAAACTGTTTCTTTTACTGGCGTTACTTTGGCGGTGTATATTCTTTTCCTTATGCCTGGTCACTCCCGCCATTATCTGTTATTCTTTGGTAAGAAATGAAACGTGTAGAACCCCGGTCACCTCTGCTGTGTGTCCACCGTGACTGAGATAGAGGGGCTTGCGCGTTCCAATGACCCCAAGAGCTATGCCGACGGTAGCACAGCTACTGGTAGTGGTAGGGTCACCCATGTCGGACAGGTCAAGGGAAAGGAACCTGACCAAGCAACACACAAACCTGCTGCCTTGTAGGTAGACTGGGGACAGGCAAAGGCTAGGAGAATACTATGGACAGCAAGAAAGACCAATGAACAAGTCCTTCAAGAAACAAATGAAGACAGTAAACTAATTAGAGCCATTAAACGTAGACAGTCACAATTTTTTGGGTATGGTATGAGAAGAAATGATTTGGAGAACTTGGTGACAACTGTAAGATAGAAGGGAACAGACCAAGAGGAAGCAAGTACCTGGATGGCTTGGCCTTGTGGCATGGTCGAGACAGAAACACGGAGCTGATACACGACTCTGGTGATCGAGTGAGATGGCAGAACATGATCGCCCACGCTTACCGGCATGGAACATGATGGATGATGGATGGATGGATGGTTCTGCTGGCACTTTGAGCATTGTGTTATTCTCGGGATGAACCGTTCGGGCTGTTGAGTTTTCTTGTTCATCGACACTTGGCTTGTCATCTCGCTGCCCTCTGTCGCCACAACCGCTAAAGTTGTTGGAATCTTAGAATAGGTCAGGATCCGCTCCGCCTTAAAGATTTGGATGTGGAGATTTTCCTGTTTCAGCTGCTTTAGTATCTGGTCATCTGTGAGTTCCACTTGGATGCGTATTGATAACCCATCTGATCGTCTGTAAGGCGGTGTTTCTGACTCTGGTGTCTTTGTTCTCTCTCTGTTTCTCATTATTCTTGGCTCTTTTCTGTGGTGGATTGTCGTCGCCCTTCCTCGTGGTAGCTTTATCTGAGGTTACTTTAAGTAACTTGAGGTTTTGGCGTTTTGTTACAGCTCGCAGGCAGATTCTCTCCTCTTGTTTTCTTTACGGTTTTTGGCCGCTCCTACGCTGCTCATCTTGAAAGTCGGATGTCTTCTGGTTTTAGGCTTGGAACGTGCCATTCTTTAGCCCCTCGCATCACGTTTCTTGAACAGTTTAGGTTTAATCGTTATGGTGCTAATCCCGTGATGCTAGTCCCATCAGGCGGCGATAGTGCCTGCCTCGAGGGGGTCCACCCTGGTCACCTTCCCCTGTGCTGTGGAGTCAAGGCACAGAGGAGTAGGTTAAGAGCTATTAACCAAATACCCCGGACACTCAACATACTACAGTGGAATGCCGAAGGAGTTTACAAGAAGAAAGACTCGCTAACACAGAGTCTTCATAAAGATAGAATAGATGTGGCATGCATTCAAGAGACACACCTCAACGCCAATAACAAATTCTCAGTCAGAGGATATCAGGCCACACGTTTCGACCGCGAAGGACACAAAGGAGGAGTTCTAATACTTACACGAAATACAATACCTTGCAGCGAAATATCTATGATCTCTGACAACCAAACAGAAATTATAGGTGTTGATATGATGATAAAGGACGTGAAAATAAGAATCTACATTCTGTATAGCCCAGCAGATAAGGACCTTACACTCTCAAACATGAAAATAACTGACACAAACTGCATTATTGTCTGAGACTTTAATAACCGTTCAGAAAGATGGGGATACCCAGATACTGACAAAAGAGGAGATGAATTAGAGGACTGAGAAATAGACTCAAATCTCTATCTACTCAACAAAGCGGATGACACACCGAGCTTCTACTCCAGAAGATGGCGTACCACTTCTACTCCAGACTTAGCTTTCTGCACAGGAGACATCCTCCACAAAATCTATCGCCATGTGCTGGACCAATTAGCAGGTAGTGACCACAGACCAATCAAGCTTGTAATGAATATGGAGTATGTTCCACAGGAGCAAAAGCCCTTGCCCCGCTGGAATTACAAACGAGCAGATTGGGACAGATTTGCCATACTAACAGACAAATATTGTGAAAACATAAATACACGATATGGCAACATGAAGCAAATGGTGGAAAGTCTAAACAGAGCAATAATACAGGCGGCCACTGAGTCTATTCCAAGAGGAGCGAGGAAAAATTACAAACCATACTGGACTGAAGAACTACAAATTTTGGAGGACAAAGTTGAAGATGCTAGGAAGACCGCAGAGAGAGAACAAACAACTGAAGCGAACATCTCTCTCAAAGCCATCTCAGCAAAATATAAAAGAACAGTAAATCAAACAACAAGAGATTGTTGGAGGAAAAAAACAGAAAACCTGAATTTTGACAGGGATGGAAACAAACTATGGAAACTAGTGAAAGCCATGAACAATGAAGGACCTAGAAACAAACAAATAACAATTAAACAAGGAAATGCCTTGCTTACAGGAAAAAAGGCTGCAAATGCACTAATGGAACACTATGCAAATGCAAACCACATTGATATTACAACCGAACAGAAGAAAGCAATCAAAGACAAACAGATACATCATAGAAATACAGAGACAGCAGCAGAATATATGATGGCAAACCTAACAATGGAAGAAATGGAACAGGCAATTAATACCCTAAAAAAGAAGAAATAACCAGGAAAGGATGGAATCACAAATGAAATGCTAATAGGACTAGGCACCAAGGCAAAGAAGAAACTACTAGCAGTCCTAAATAACAGCTGGAAGAGAGGAATAGTCCCACAGGAATGGAAGGAAGCTATACTAATACCAGTCCCAAAGAAAGGAAAAGACCTGGAAGAACCAAATTGCTATCGACCTATCAGTCTACTTAGCTGTGTAGGAAAATTAATGGAACGCATTATCAATGGCAGGCTAACATGGCATCTGGATGAAAACAAACTCTTAACACCACACCAAGCAGGATTCAGAAAGTACAGATCCACTGAAGATCAAATAACCTATATAGCTCAGGAAATAGAGGATGCCTTCCAAGATAAAAAGCACACACTAGCAGTCTGGATAGATTTAGAAAAAGCATTTGATAAAGTATGGAAGGAAGGACTGAAAGTAAAATTGCAAAAAATGCATGTTTGTGGAAAAATGTATAAATGGATCAGCCACTACCTTGAGAACAGAACTGCCAGGACAAAAGTAGAAGGACAAACAAGCAAAATGATGCTGTTGGAGCAAGGTGTCCCCCAAGGAGGAGTTCTTTCACCAACATTATTCCTAGCATATATAAATCACATCACAGAAAATTTTCCAGCCAGAATACACACATCCTCCTTTGCAGATGACCTAGCCATATGGACATCTGAAGAATATATTAGTACAGCTAACAGCAGAATACAGCAAGCCTTATTAGCGCTAGAGGACTGGTCAAAATCATGGCTAGTGAAGATAAGTGAAGAGAAAACAACATGCACAGTGTTCTCCCTCTCAAATAAACCTCAGAAACCTAAGCTGGTATTGAATGGAAAAATATTGCACCATGAAGACAATCCAAATTATCTAGGAGTCACCTTTGATCGTCGCCTGATATGGAAGACACAGGTTGAGAAAAATCGAACAAGAGCAAGGCAGAGAATGGCAATCATGAAAAAGCTTGCTGGTACAACGTGGGGAGCAGATGAGAAAGTTCTCAAGAAGTTATATACTGGACGGGTGAGGCCAGTACTGGAATATGGCATTGCAGCTTGGGCAACAGCAGCTAAGTCAAACTTTAACAAAATAAGTAGAGTCCAAAACCAAGGAATGCGAATCATAACTGGAAGCCTGAAGACAACGCCTATTAATGAACTAGAAAAGATCACTTATTTACAACCAATGCAGGACAGAAGAGATAGCAGAGCCCAGCAACAAGCAGAAAAATTTAGAAGATTGACAGACCACCCTATGTATAACAGGTTTAATGATTTTGGAAAAGGAAGACTGAAGCGTAGCAACTTTGTAGAAACTGCAAAACGAAAGATTAGGGCAGATCCCATACTTAACATATCAACAGTCAAGCCCATTTACAATGCACACAACTTCTCAGCTTGGAGACAGCAGCAACTGCCTGAGATGATAGAAAACATTCCTGGTATTGAGAAAAAGAACACTCAGAATGAAACCGAAAGAAAAATACCCCTCAACTACATAAAAGAACATTACACAAGCAGCAATTGGACCCATGCATATACAGATGGATCAGCCAAAGATTCAATTAAAAATGGAGGAGGAGGAATTCTCCTTAATTTAAAAAATGGAGTGATAAAAACACAGTCAGTGGCAACTGGAAAATTTTCAAGTAACTTCAAAGCGGAGGTAGAGGCTTTGAAAACTGCAGCAGAAATGCTCTTGATGGAGGAAAATAAAGAGAAGCAAATAGCTATCTTCACAGATGCAAAGTCAGCTGTCTCAATACTGAAGAGCAAAAACAGCACAGAACTAGCTGACCTAAGAGCAGCACTCCATGGTCTATGCCAGAAATCCAAAAAAGTTGTAATACAGTGGATCCCATCACATTGCAGTATACATGGAAATGAAGAGGCTGACAGACTAGCAAAAGAGGGTGGACGATTACCACAGCCTGACATAGACATAACCTATAATGAGGCAAAAAGGTTTATAAAAAGCACTTATAGAACCAAATGGGAATCAGAGCATCCAGGCCACCAGAAGGATGATGCATATTACAAACTCGACCGAAGAGAACAAGTAGCAATCTTCAGTCTCCGCACAGGACATAACAGGCTGAAACACCACTTGTTCAATAAACTAAAGATAGGAGATACCGATGAATGTAATTGTGGAACTGGTAAAATGACAGCTAAACATTTGCTGCAGGAGTGCCCAATATATGCAGAACAGAGAAAGATATTTTGGCCCACGCCTGCTTCATTTGAGGACAAGCTCTATGGAGATATCAACAAGCTCAAGTTGACTACAGCTTACTTTAACTACATTCAGGTTGACATCTGAAGGTGCATGAAGATGTATTTAGACTGCCACACTTTATACCACAGGTATGTCGGTTACAAAAGCGTCCCAGAGGCATGAAATGGAATATTGCTTGGATAGCACATCCATTACGTGGAAAGTCCGAATCAAAAGCTCACTGTGTGGGCTTCGTAAATGGTGGAAAAAGTGTCCTAGTGACACGAAATTGAATATTGCTTGGATAGCAAATCCATTACGTGAAAAGTCCGAATCGAAAGCTCACTGTGTGGGCTTCATAAAAGGTGGGAAAAGTGTCATAGTGGCACGAAATGGAATATTGCTTGGATAGCAAATCCATTATGTGGAAAGTCTTAATCGAAAGCTCACTGTGTGGATGTCATCTGCATTCTTCTGGTTTCCGGAGGAACAGCCTATGGTGAACGGAAGGCCCAATATACGGAAGTGAGGCTAAGCAGCCATGTGCAGGACGTGACGATTCCTTGGGTGAGCCCAGTACCAGAGCGATGTGTGATGGCTCTGCAAGTATGGAAGCCTCCTTGGATGGCGGGGAATGCCCATGGTCTGCCCCTGCCTTCCCTTGAGGGTTGACCAGGATGTCTTTGGCTGTTCTATATGGGCCAGCTAGGATGGGGGATAACACCACAACAGTGAGATTCAAACGTCCTAAGAAACCCCCGGAAAGGTTAACCCGGTCAACAAATGCCCGCAGAAGTCGGATGTGTCGGCCTAACGGCGCAAGAACGCAGCTCTGCTGTAAACAGGCACAACGCAGTCACATCCGGAAAAAAAATCCGGATGAACGCAGAAGAAGAAGAAGAAGAACAACAACAGTTTATGTGACTTGTTCTCGACAGGGCTCCGTAGTTGCGAATGACGGGAGATGCGAGTTGTCCACTCTTGTAGTAATTAAAAGATTGAGTTGTGCATGAATACTTGTGAAGATATTTCACAGAAACAAATTTAACTTCCGCGTATGGTCCGGCTGTCTCTGTGGCGCAATCGGTTAGCGCGTTCGGCTGTTAACCGAAAGGTTGGTGGTTCAAGCCCACCCAGGGACGGGAAGTAATTTTTTTTTTAATTATTATTTGCATGTGGCCTATTTAATTTACACCAAATCAGAACCTTATAGGAAATGATATCCATTTCTGTACTGTGTGCAGAGTCTGTACGAGATGGGCACTAGAAGAATGCGCTAGGTTGAGCAAGTATTTGCCAAACAGAGCATGCTATTGTGAAGAATATATTTGACAATTGGGGGAGACTATTGTGCCGTCAAAGGGAATTAACAAGATGGATTCTTACTTTTAATAATTAACGGTGATTGTTGCAAAATGGACAAACAAATTCTACAAAGTGTTAAGATTATATTTTGAAAAATTACATGCACGTTAAATATCTGAAGGTATTGTTCCCTTTTTATAACAGGTCTCAAAATAATTTAAATAAAATTACGTAGTGTTATACATTTTAACGAATAATTTGAATAAGCAACGAATTACTGTCCATACACGTGAAGATGTAACCGTTGGTATGAGTGCGGTGTTCATTTGCTGGCCTCCAGTAGTGCGCTGATCCAAAAGAAAAAAAAACTCACATAAGCATCACTTTAAATGTGGGCCCGGTGGACCACTGTGGGCAATAGCTCACAGTGGGACTAAAGATCCACGCCAAAAACAGGGAAAGGCGGGGAACCAGCTAGTCTGGGATTACCGCCAAACCCCCCCCCCCCCCCCCCCCCCCCAAAGGACATATGGAACACTCGTTCGAAACATGATTCTTTGCAAGTGTCTTTGGGCACTGGTTTTGTAAATAATAAAAATATGTATGAAAGTGAGCAGTTTTTAGATATTTACTCTCAATCAACGTTAGTATAACTTAGCTATGTGTTATTTTATGTTCTTTCGCCTTTTACTAAAGATTTATTATTAAAAGAACATCAGTGATATTAATTTTGTTGCAGTGATTTCGATTGTTTTCACCACGTGTTGATCTGGATTAAAGATTTCTTCTGTCACTGATTACAGAATATGGAAATCCAAATTGTAAAATGTGTTAAAGACAATACGAGTGGAGCTTTTGAGGGAGAGCGCTCCATCAAGCATACACACTTGTGTTTTCTATATCAGGTATTTCGTTTCAACTACTCGCGGATGGGAGCGTCTTGATGTAGCCTTGCAGCCAAGGGATAAAATCCATCTACCGTTTTGAGGACCCTAAATGATGGTACGGCCGTCTCTGTGGCTAAGGCCTTGCGAACGCGGTTGTGAGCCCTTATACCCAGGGTTCGAAACAGCGGTGCTGATTTTTTCGAAAAAGGTATAGGAGCCGGTCGTTCAGAAAGCTATGGCAAACTACTGAACGTAACATTTGCCCAGGAATCACGAACAGCTAAATTGCTGGGGTTGACTGGTACGTCCTGTGAAGGACATGCAACTTAATTTTTTTAATTAAATGATGGTACGCTACCTGACACCGGAAGCAAAGGTGGCTCATTATGAACGGCTCCATGAATTGAGGTATGAACTGCATGGGCAAGTTTACGTTCAGTAGTTTGCCATTGTTTTCTGAACGACCGGCAATCATACTGTTGTTTTGAAAACTAACTCAAGACAGTTTGCTCCCAAATCGCCCTCGGCTGTGTTTCGAGCGCAGTAGGAGGGATGGGTTACGAATTGCATTCATAACACCTTCACCACAGAGCCGGCTCGTTGATAGGTATATCCCTGAGGTACTCGACTTGTCTGATCTTGACCTTATTGAGAAATATTGTATTCATCTCCAGTTCTTGCAATATCTCCATGTTTGGTTGTTTTTTTGTTTCTCTCGATTCATGAAATTAATGCTTGTTATTTATATAACCACATACTAGTGGTTTCGATTTCACCCTCACGCCATTTACTCATTGTCAATGCTCATGGACACTGTTTATTCGTCCATCTTTCTGATCACATTCTATAATTATTTTCCATAATCCTTCCCGTCTGCTTTGTTTACTGTCCGAGTTTTCTGCAATATACTGAAATAGACATTGAATGTAATAATAGAGCATCGATAGTTTTACAATGTAACTGTTTAGATGTGCGAAACTGGTCCTTTTACTGGCGTTACTTTGGCGGTGTATATTCTTTTCCTTATGCCTGGTCACTCCCGCCATTATCTGTTATTCTTTGGTAAGAAATGAAACGTGTAGAACCCCGGTCCCCTCTGCTATGTGTCCATCGTGACGAGATAGAGGGGCTTGCGCGTTCCAATGACCCCAAGAGCTATGACGACGGTAGCACAGCTACTGGTAGGGTCACCCATGTCGGACAGGTCAAGGGAAAGGAACCAGACCAAGCGACACACAAACCTGCTGCCTTGTAGGTAGACTGGGGACAGTCAAAGGCTAAGAGAATACCATGGACAACCAGATTGACCAATGAACAAGTCTTTCAAGAAACAAATGAAGACAGTAAACTGATTAGAGACATTAAACGTAGACAGTCACAATTTTTTGGGTATGGTATGAGAAGAAATGATTTGGAGAACTTGGTGACAACTGGTAAGATCGAGGAGAACAGACCAAGAGGAAGACCTAGAAGCAAGTACCTGGATGGCATGGCCTTGTGGCATGGTCGAGACAGAAACACGGAGCTGATACACGACTCTGGTGATCGAGTGAGATGGCAGAATATGACCGCCCACGCTTACCGGCATGGCACATGATGGATGGATGGATGGTTCTGCTGTGGCCGGCCCTCTGGCACTTTGAGCATTGTGTTATTCTCGGGATGAACCGTTCGGTCTGTTGAGTTTTCTTGTTCATCGACACTTGGCTCGTCATCTCGCTGCACTCTGTCGCCACCACTGCTAAAGTTGTAGGAATCTTAGAATAGGTCAGGATCCGCTCCGCAAAGATTTGGATGTTTAGATTTTCCTGTTTCAGCTGCTTTAGTATCTGGTTATCTGTGAGTTCCACTTGGATGCGTATTTATAACCCATCTGATCGTCTGTAACGCGGTGTTTCCGACTCTGGTGTCTTTGTCCTCTCTCTGTTTCTCATTAGTCTTAGCTCTTGTCTGTGGTGGGTTGTCGTCGCCCTTTCTCGTGGTAGCTTTATCTGAGGTTACTTCAAGTAACTTGAGGTTTTGGCGCTTTGTTGCAGCTCGCAGGCAGATTTTCTCCTCTTGTTTTCTTTTCGGTTTTTGGCCGCTCCTACGCTGCTCATCTTGAAAGTCGGGTGTCTTCTGGTTTTAGGCTTGGAACGTGCCATTCTTTAGCTCCTCGTATACCCGGGAAGGTTAGACCGGTCAACAAATGCCCGCAGATGTCGGATGTGTCGGTCTAACGGCGCAAGAACGCAGCTCTGCTGTAAACAGGCACATCGCAGTCACAGCCGGAAAACAATATCCGGGTGAACGTAGAAGAAGAAGAAGCCCCTCATATCAGGCTTCTCGAACAGTTTAGGTGACTTGTTCTCGACAGGGCTCCGTAGTTGCGAATGACGGGAGATGCGAAGTTGTCCACTCTTGTAGAAAGTAAAAGAAAGAGTTGTCCATGAATACTTGTGAAGATATTTCACAGACACTAATTTAACTTCCGTACAGGGTCCGTCTGTCTCTGTGGCGCAATCGGTTAGCGCGTTCGGCTGTTAACCGAAAGGTTGGTGGTTCAAGCCCACCCAGGGACGTCGAAAAGTTTTTTTTTTTTTTTTTTAATTATTTGCATGCGGCCTATTTAATTTACACCAAATCAGAACCTTATAGGGGACGCAGAGGTGTTTCCAAGGCACCAGGGCCGGGTTAAATACTGGCCACGACCTATTGACGCGTCCTCGTCGAGCGTCCTGGGCAACAGGTCCCTTCGGGGTCCTGGCTAAAGTCAGTAGGATCGCCGATTCCTCCGAAGTCGGAGAGTGTCTGCCTGTACTGCGAGGAACCACCAGTCTGCACACCAATAAGCCAGGCATGGGACAACGGATACTCACGCAAACCTCAGGTCCTGTATGACATCACACTGATGTTGGGCAACAGGATGCCTTCATCCGACATACAGGACTTCGCGTTGGAGCTCAAGCCAACGAACACAAGCAAGCAAGCAGAACCTTATAGGATGTGGTAGCCATTTCTGTACTGTGTGCAGAGTCTGTACGAGATGGGCACTAGAAGAATGCGCTAGGTTGAGCAAGGATTTGCCAAACAGAGCATGCTATTGTGAAGAATATATTTGACAATTGGGGGAGACTATTGTGCCGTCAAAGGGAATTAACAAGATGGATTCTTACTTTTAATAATTAACGGTGATTGTTGCAAAATGGACAAACAAATTCTACAAAATGTTAAGAATATATTTTGAAAAATTACATGCACGTTAAATATCTGAAGGTATTGTTCCTTTTTTATAACGGGTCTCAAATAATTTAAATAAAATTACGTAGTGTTATACATTGTCAAAATTTTTTGGACATGTTATGAGAAGAAATGGACTGGAGAACTTAGTGACAGCTGGCAAGATCGAAGGGAACAGACCAAGAGGAAGACCGAGAGGAAAATACCTGGATGGCTTGGCCACATGGCATGGACGAGACAGGAACACTGAGCTGATCCACGACTCTGGTGATCGAGTGAAATGGCGAATCATGACCGCCCACGCTTTCCGGCATGGCACATGATTGATTGATTGATTGATACATTTTAACGAATAATTTGAATAAGCAACGAATTACTGTCTATACGCGTGAAGATGTAACCGTTGGTATGAGTGCGGTGTTCAGCCATACTGTCTGAAAGGACGTATGGAACACGCGTTCGAAACATGATTCTTTGCAAGTGTCTTTGGGCACTGGTTTTGTAAATAATGAAAATATTTATGAAAGTGAGCGGTCTTTAGATATTTACTCTCAATCAACGTTAGTATAACTTAGCTATGTGTTATTTTATGGTCTTTCGCCTTTTACTAAAGATTTATTATTCAAAAAACATCAGTGATATTAATTTTGTTGCAGTGATTTCGATTGTTTTCACCACGTGTTGATCTGGATTAAAGATTTCTTCTGTCACTGATTACAGATTATGGAAATCCAAATTGTAAAACGTGTTAAAGACAATACGAGTGGAGCTTTTGGGGGAAGAGCGCTCCATCAAGCATACACACTTGTGTTTTCTATATCAGGTATTTCGTTTCAACTACTCGCGGATGGGAGCGTCTTGGTGTAGCCTTGCAGCCAAGGGTTAAAATCCATCTACCGTTTTGAGGACCCTAAATTTTGGTACGCTACCTGGCACCGGAAGCAAAGGTGGCTCATTATGAACGGTTCCATGAACTGAGATATGAACTGCATGGGCAAGTTTACGTTCAGTAGTTTGCCATTGTTTTCTGAACGACCGGCACTCATACCGTTGGTTTGAAAACTAACCCAAGACAGTCTGCTCCCAAATCGCCCGCGGCTGTGTTTCAAGCGCAGTATGTGCGATGGGTTACGAATTGCATTCATAACTCCTTCCCCACAGAGTGGCTCATTGATAGGTATATCGCTGAGGTACTCGACTTGTGTGATCTTGACCTCATTGTGAAATATTGTATTCATCTCCAGTTCTTGCAATATCTCCATGTTTGTTTTCTTCTCGTGTCGTGATATTCCTGCTAGTCATTTATATAACCACATACTAATGGTTTCGATTTCATCCTCACGCCGTTTACTCATTGTCAGTGCTCATACGGACACTGTTTATTCTTTGTCCATCTTTATGATCACATTCTATAATTATATTCCTTCCTGTCTGCTTTGTTCACTGTCCATTTTTCTGCAATATACTGAAATATACAATGAATGTAATAACTGAGCATCGATAGTTTTACAATTAAACTGTTTAGATCAGGGGTGTCAACCTCAATCGCTTAACGGGCCAAAACTCAAATCACACGTAAGGTTGCGGTCCGGACAGGATAAACATTCAATAAGCGGAACATTAAAACTTTTTAAAACATTAATATAAATTAAAACATTAAAAAGTTTTAATTATAAAACATTGGTATACACATTTTAACTCTAATTATATATATATAATATAATTTATTAATAATAATAATTTGTCAGAGCACGATGTTTGGCATCTTTTCTTGGCTACAAGTTCGTTTATGTTGGGAGTAATGTTTTGTGTCATTGAGATTCTCATGATGGACTGCAAGTGTTCATCAGTGAGACGACTCCTGTGTGATGTTTTGTTAATCTTCATCACAGAAAACAGCTGCTCACACTGATATGTGCTACCAAACATGCTCAAGATTCGAGCCGCATGTAGACGAAGCCGGGGCATCTCTTCAGGAATGAAACGAGTGAACTGTGCAGACCCCACAGTGTCGTACTTTGCCTTTAGTGTCCCATTGGTGATTACACTGCAGCCCTATTAACTCCATCTGCAAATTTACAGATGCAGTTTCCACATCTATGGCAAATGGATTACGAAACAGCTAGAAATTACTTTTCTGTGCTTCAAAGTCACTAAAGCGCCGTGCGAAGTCAGCTAAGTTTTTCAGCAAAGTCTGCATTGGGAAACACCATTGCGTTGACTTGGTTTAACATTGCCTGGCAACAAGAAAAGTGAGACAGGTTGCATTGGTGCGTTAGTGTCTCCCATAAGCGCAGCTTTACTTGAAATGCCTTCACTGCATCATGCATATCAGTGATAACGTGATCCCGTCCCTGGAGCTGCAAGTTCAAGTCGTTGAGATGATTGGTTATATCAGACAGAAATGCCATTTCACATTTCCACTTTTTATCACGAAAAACTGTGGAATCTTTTCCTTTATTGTCCATGAATTGACAGATTTCCTCGATCAGCTGGAAAAAATCTACTGAGAAATTTTCCCCGACTTAGCCACCGCACCTCTGTGTGATAAGGCATGTCACTGAACGCCGACTCTATTTCCTGCAAAAAAGACTGAAATTGGCGGTGATTTAAACCTTTGGCTCTGATAAAATTGACGGTTTGTGTTACAATGTTCATTACTTCTTCCATGTTGAGGACATTTGCCACATAGCAATTCTTGGTGTATGATGCAGTGGTATGCTATCAATTCACCATATAAAATGACACAAAGTAGTGCAGCTTTACATAACAGAGTTATATTGAGTTACATTTTATGAGAGTTACATTTTATATTGTTTACACTTTCACAGCTTTACCGCAGTTCCACCTAATTTTATCAATTCACCAGTACATTTCTCCTGCATCTTTAACCGCATCCTTCCAACTAGTCCACTTTTTCCACCACACATCGCCGGTGCTCCATCTGTTGTCAATCCAACAAGCTTGTCCCAAGGCAGCTTCATGTTGGTTAAACTTTGACGTACATTGTCAAAAATGTCTTTTCCAGTCATTGTCCCATGCATGGATTTCATGCTGTGATGTTAGATGCCTCTTCAATTCTTCTACATTCTGTAGCTTCTGCTCTGCATTCAGGCTGTTTAACTTGTCTTGATGTTTAGTCTCGTGGTGCCATCTCAGATTATATTCTTTGATCACAGCCACATTATCTCCACAAATTAGACACACAGGTTTACCGCCAATATCAGTAAACATATATTCAGCCTCCCAGCAGCCTTGAAAGGCTCTGTTTTCAGAATCAACTTTGCTCTTGGCCATTTTAAAGGCTAGCTTTGTAATATGAAGTGATAATAATAAATTATACTGTGCTACCTTGTTACATCTATATCTATAAAAGAGATTGTATGTTTGTGGTTGGGGATGTATTTGCTGCGTTCACGAACGGTCCATCCGATTGAGATGAAATTTTCTACACGTCTTCTTTTCATTCCTGTGCAACCGACTGTAATAGTTTCTTAGGGTGCAATCTATTTACTTACTAAAATTTCATTTTGTAATTACATGACTTAACATAAGGAATATTCATATATGTCACGAATTGGCAGCCTTTACTTCCCAGAACAATTTTTGGTTCACTTTTGATGGGCCATGTAGAGGATCAACAGACGAACAAAACTGTTTTCTCTATATTCAAGGCTATACTGTCTTGACGTAAGCTTGCAAAACCTGCAAGTAAACAAACCAACCAGCCATGACGTAAGCTTGCAGATGGCAAGTAAAATGGCAACTAGATAATTAGTATACACCTTGGGAAACTGCTGACCCAGACATGCTGAATCAACAATGAACTGGGCCAGTGAGTGAAATAAAACCACCCAGGCGTGAACAACATTGACACAGGGAGAGATAATAGCCCCAGGGCGGTAAACAAGCCCCGTCCACTCGGACTGGCAGACTCAGGAAGGTGTGAAATCACTGATAAGACTCAGTGGGCTAATAATGGTCAGACCCACAGGTGTGAAGGCTAGTGTGCATACAGAAAGAATTTTTATGACTGGACAGACTTGGAGTTAATTGCAATTACTGTCAGGAGGAGATAAGAAGAATTTAGGAATGGAATTCCTGGGAGATAAGTGTCTACTGCTAGGCTAGGTATAAAAACCCCTGCTAGACTTTTCCCCTTTAGATTAAGTCTGACTTCAGAACAGGTAGGAACTATCTCAATGTCTGTAGTCATACGCATGATTATTATGTTAGATTTCACTACAAAAGTTATTTCTTAGTTACTGATTTTCAGTCTATATCTGATCTAGGTTATTGCAAGAACTATCATTGTCATAGGGTACTTGAGTGTTCTTTCTAAGTTCTGTGTTCAATATCATTGTGCTTCATGTATTACTCTTCTGAGAAGTAGAAACTTGTGAAAGGCAGATCTTGTCTGGGTATACTTTTAGGTGTCTTGGTAGATGCTTGTCATTTCTTTGTACACTATCGTAGTTGCCTGTTGGTGTGTGCATTTGTTGTACAGATTATAGTCAACTGACTATTTATTTAATTCTTACAACAGCAGTAACTAACTAGTGCAGTATGCTATGATGTTAAAGTATCATAATATGTCTAGTTTAATCAATATGTTTATGTGTATTGGATGTTTGATATATTGATTTGTCATATGCAAACTTACCAATATGAAGTGTTATGCTATTGTCTGCGCATTGGCACATTGGCCAATGATTGTGTTGGAAGCAGAGGTGTAATGGTACAGACATTACCCACAATTGGTAGTATAGGGTATATGGTGCTAAACTTTCTCAGTGTATTGTGGGCGTGCGTCCACGGTAATGCATGGAAACCTGGCACAGCTACTTGTCACGGCTTGTAAGCCCGGATGATCAGGCATTATTATAATACCCTTACCGACCCTGTGAGCTGCTAAACTAACATTGGACGGAGCGGCTGTACGACACAGAATTTCTGTATTAGCGACATGGACATGGGGCGGCAGAAATGTAATCATTACAGGCGTGTGAGACAATTGAAAAGCCCGTCCCCGACTAAGACAGTAGGGAGAAGGAGGATGGTGAACGCAGTAGAGCTGGAAGATAAACTTGGCCAGACTGGTCATTGTATATGTTTGTGTTATGATATGTTTTAATTAGGATTGCGCTGATGTAGAACTGATATAACACATTCTTGACTTTCTTTCAAGCTCTCACAAGGAGCACCTATGTTATAGATCTCAAGAACGAGTTATGACTAGGGAGAGCCAGGACTGGCAGTCGTCAGAATACCGGCAAGCTGTTCTTTTGTTGAGTCTACTGGAGAGTGGGGATCTGGACCACAGTTCCAGATAGATGAAGTAACAAGTAAAGTTACGTAATGTTTCTCATCACAATATGTTATATGATTTTATCATCCTCATATTGACAATCATCCGATGTCTATTGTTATGATTAGCAAATAAATGTTGTAGTATTGTAACTCATAGTTCTGTCATTATATTTTTTTCCAATTGTGCATACGTGTTGTTATGTACATTGGTGGGGGTTCACTTACACACCAAGGAAAGGAGCAGTCAGGGAGAAAACCTGGACTGAGATAGTCGTCTATACTAATATATTTAGACTTAAAACATCTATCTTAAGCTAACCTTCTCTTTCCTATACCTTGGCGAATATTCAGCACAGTTCATTTCATTTTGTAACGAGCCACTTGGAGCTGTACGTTGGATATTCATGGGCTTAATCTGTAGTTCAGCCATATAGATTTTGTCCCTAGTCAGTTTCTGACTATTTAGGGTTGCTCGCCAGTGAATAATACATTCATCTAGCCGGTGGGGCACCCCGACTTCTGACAATATAAAGGGACATAACTTTTAGTAGCATTGCTATATGTTAGGTTAAGTCCCCTGGCTAAATCAAATCAAATCAAATCAAATCAAAAGCTATAGATAGATAGATAGATAGATAGATAGATAGATAGATAGATAGATAGATAGATAGATAGATAGATAGATAGATAGATAGATAGATAGATAGATAGATAGATAGATAGATAGATAGATAGATAGATAGATAGATAGATAGATAGATAGATAGATAGATAGATAGATAGAGAAGGTGGGATAGACGGAGGGAGAGACGGACGGACGGACGGACAGACAGACAGATAGACAGACAGACAGACAGACAGACAGACAGACAGACAGACAGACAGACAGACAGACGGGAACGGGAACTTATATGACTACTTACATTAATTAAATGAGATGCTCCCCACCAGGGACTGGGTGAAGCCGGGCCGGGTCAGACAGACAGACAGACAGATAGTCTGGAACGGGTGCTTATATACTACTTATATGAATTAAATGAGATGCTCCCCACCAGGAGCTGGGCGAAGCCGGGCCGGGTCAGACAGACAGACAGACAGACAGACAGACAGACAGACAGACGAGAACGGGAACTTATATGACGACTTACATTAATTAAATGAGATGCTCCCCACCAGGGACTGGGTGAAGCCGGGCCGGGTCAGACAGACAGACAGACAGACAGATAGTCGGGAACGGGAGCTTATATGACTACTTATATGAATTAAATTAGATGCTCCCCACCAGGAGCTGGACGAAGCCGGGCCGGGTCAGACAGACAGACAGACAGACAGACAGACAGACAGACAGACAGACAGATAGATAGATAGATAGATAGATAGATAGATAGATAGATAATAATAATAATAATAATAATAATAATAAGTCTTTATTTTCAAAGGGTTAAGAATTGGGCACGCAGGCCCGTCTGACATTCTGCCCTTCTTCTCTATTTCCTCTCATACATTCTTTCATTCAACATCACTTATGAAGCAACTTTTGACAACAAAAGAACATTAAAACGCATGAAAAATAATCAATAACAAATGACTCACTGAGGCAGTGTTTAACATGGGCATTATAAATACCTAAGGAGGGTGTAACGTGCCATACATAAGGGAATGTTTTTTGGCTAGTTGTCGTTTGAGATAAGTTACCATTATTGTCTTTTTTGTGTTATTTGTTATGGGGGCATGTAGTCTGTACTAAGGTAGTGTTCAAACAGGTTGCGAATGTATGTATCATGATTGGTGGTGTCTTTGATTTCTTGTGGAAGATTGTTCCACAACTGAGCGGCAGAGTATGCTAAGCTTGTTTTATATAAGTCTATCCTAGGTTTAGGGACATGAAGTATATTTAGTCGTTCGCTATGTCTAGCGTTATATTTAAACAATGGCCAAAGGTAGCTTGGAGCATTTTGAAATAGGATTTTGTGAATTAGTTTGGTCTTATTAAAAAGCAGGCGCTTGTGGAGTGGCAGTAACCGGAGACGTTTATATAGGTTAGAATTGTCGGTAAGCTTTTCACCATTAATTAAACGCACTGCCCTTTTCTGGAGTGAATATAGGCGTTTTGTTATTGATTTGGAGCATCCATCCCAGACTGTGGAGCAGTAATCAATATGTGTTTGTATATGAGAAGTATAGAATATCTTTCTTGTGTTTTCGTCAAGGAAATTTTTAATTTTGGCAAGTTGGTATACTTTTTTGGCTATTTGTTTAACTAGAGCATGAACATGTGAGTTAAAAGTTAGATTTTGATCTATGATAACACCCAGTGTCTTGTGCTCGGTGACACTTTCTACAGGCGTGCTGCCAATGTGCAGCTGAAGAGTTCTCTGCGAGTTTAGAGTGTGAAGTCTTTGCCTGGTTCCTATTAACATAGACTTTGTTTTAGTAATGTTAATTTGCATGCGGTTTGCATGACTCCAGTTAACTACACTATTTATTTCCTGTTGCAAGGATAATTCTAGCACATTACGATCAACAGCGTTTGTATATACTGTGCAGTCATCAGCAAATAGATCGCAGGACGACGACAGAGTTAATGGAAGATCATTTATATAAATGGCAAATAATAGAGGGCCAAGAATAGACCCCTGAGGTACTCCAATATTAATGGTAATGGCTTGAGATAAAACTTTATTGTGTGATACTACTTGCTTTCTGTCTAATAAGAATGATTTTATTAATGTCACTATATTAAAACTTACTTTCATTGTTTCTAGTTTTTTAATTAGAATAGTATGATCTATCATATCGAATGCTTTCCTAAAGTCTATAAACACCGCTCCACATAGAGTATTGTTGTTAATATTTTGATGCCAGTTTTCTATCATGTTTGTTAGTGCCGTATGGCAAGAATATTTTGGCCGAAATCCTGACTGGCTGTCAACTATCAGTTTATGGCGAACTAAGTGATCTAGTGTTGTTTTGTTGATGTGCTTTTCTAGCGGTTTGGATAATGAGGATAATATGGAAATTGGTCTATAATTACTCATGAGACGATCGTCTAGAGGACCAGCTTTTAAATGAGGATACACTTTAGCGATTTTAAAGGCTGATGGGAAGTGACCTCTGGTTAGACATTGATTATATATAAAAGTTAGTGACTCGCAGATCGCCGGTGCAGCATGGCGAAGGATCCGACTACTAATTCCATCTAGTCCTGATGAGTTATTGTTTTTTAGATTACGGAGATGAGTAAATACTTCAGTTGTCGTCATTAGCGGTATGTTGGAGGAAATGTGTCCATAGCATTTGTTCTCACAGAATGATGATAATAAAGATATGTCATGAGGCGCATCTGGTATTGCAGCCTTCAGTTGGTTTATGTCGGACTGAAAGTATCTACTGAATTGATCACATGTAACCTGATTTGATGGTAATGATTGTGATGATTTGTGTTTGTTTGTCAAGGTATTAATTGCTTTCCATATATCTTTAGTGTTGGTTTTATCTATTACTATGTTCTTAAAATAGTTTTTCTTTTCCTTCCGAATAACATATTGAACTTTGTTTCTCAGACTACGGTACATAGTTAGATCTCTATTTTTGTGAGCCCTGTCGCGATCTCTCATAAGTTCAACTACCTCCTGTGTGATCCACGGGGGCTTTGTGTGATGTTTAACACGAACTTCCTTAAATGGAACATGTTTATCAAATATACTTAGAAAGGTCTTTAGCCAGTGGTCCAGAGCATCGTCTGGGTCAGGAAGCTGGTAAACATAATCTAGAGATGAGTTGACCAAATCTTGTAAGAAGACGTCTCGATTGAAATTTTTGTAATTTCTATATTTTATGCTTATATGTTTGTGCTTGGGAGTTTTGGTGCCCCTTTTCGACCACGTGCAACATACTGGATAGTGATCGCTCATTGCATTGATAGGTACACTACATTCTGTGATGTTATCAGCACACGTAGTATAAATATGATCTATAAGTGTTGCAGATGATTTAGTGATTCTAGTGGCTTGTTTGACTAACTGTTGGAAATTATATGACTCTATTATGTTTTCCCATGTTTTGTTTGATTTGTTAGCGTCTATGTTGAAGTCACCTAGCAATATTATTTCCCTAGCATTACTAAAGACTACATCCATCATAGTGGTGAATTTTTCATACCAGATATTTCCTGCACTGGGGTTCCGATAAAGATAGCCAACTACTAGCGGTATGCGATTTTGAAGTTTAACCTCTATCCATACACACTCAATCTCACAGCTTTCAAAGTCTAGCCTGCGGTGGGCGTTAAGCGAGTTGGAAATATAAACTGCAATACCCGTCTCTTGTTTCTGATAGGGATCTCTTCTAATGGTTTTAAAACCTCTGATAGCGATGTCATCATCTGAGATGTTGCCATTTAATCGACTTTCGCTAACGCCAAACATGTGAAAATTTTGATTAAGTATAAGTGATAGTTCGGGCAGCTTCCCTAATAGATGGCATATGTTTACATGCCCGATTCTGAGCCCATTATTCCTGAGCCAGTGTTCGTACTTATTAGACATTTCAACAATGCGTAATCACAAGTTTAAAAGCAAAACACACACACACAAAATGAATACAACTTACGTCCCTTATTACAAAACACACTCTAAAGTACAGAGAAACAGTAATATCTCTGTAAATATATAAAAATACGTACACAGATCCGTAAGGAAGAGCAGTGAAGACCCCCTCACTCACCGTGAAAACACAATTAGAATTATTATAAAAGCTATACAGCTAAGTACTATCAATTAATATAAAGTCAAAACCAGTCAATGTTTGTAATAACTTATAACCTAATACGTTACTAGATCAAGTTATAACCAAATATGCAGATAAACGTTTAAGGAGAGGCTCTTTCTTGTACCGAGATCCGGTGTAGCTTTGTCCTAAGTTGCTAGTAAATACCAGGTTGTGTTGGTTGTTGGTATAGCGACATTATAAGTGCTTGACGAAGTGTAGCTGGGCTATACCGTGTGAGGTGCAACCATTCTGGATTACAATTAAATGGGTACTGATGATGTCTCATGGGTATGTAATGACTACCAACTAGAGCCTCTGGTTGGTGGCTAACAGGAGGTTGTGCTGGCACGTCGTTGTTGCTGAGAGTCGGATCCTTTCTGGGGAGAATAGGAATCATATCTTCGTAATTATTACCCTCCTGTGTGAAAGACGACGTATTTAACGGACTTGGTGTTGTGGTAGTGTCCCGTCTGGCTTGGATTTCAGGTGCAGTGGTTATGAGTGGTCTGCACACTTCTGTCCTATTTGTACTTGATGTGACGGGAGTATGTCGTCTGGCTTGAGTTTCAGGAGTAGCTAAAAGTGTCCGGCGCGATCCCGTATTGGATGTATGGTATGTCCGTTCTGGATATTTTAAATTCTTGGCGAGAAAACTGGTGCCCAATGTAGATAAATGTATTTGATCCTTGTAAAGACTCTTTTTTGGTGCACCAGCCTGTGAAGTGAATGATGCTGTATTGTTGATGAATTGTATCTTGTTTTGAGAACAGAACTTCTGCAACATGTTGTTATTTATGTCAGCTAGACGGCGCTGGTGTCCATAACTCGGTGATATGATGGAGGAGAAGAAAATGGATGAGTTAGGAAAAGTGTGACGTAACCCGTTCAAGAGTGCCAGCAGTTGAGACCCTGTGATTTGTTGGTTGTTCATGGTGTCGGTGATGCCAATATGTACGCTTGCCCTTCTGACACTATGATTAACAGCCAACCTGCTAATCTTGTCTGTTAGCCGGTCTACACCAGCCCCAGGCAGTGGGATTATTGAAACAATGTCTTTGTCTGATGTGGCCATCCTGTCGCTGTATAAACCTTTCATTAAGGAATCGCCTAGTATAATATGTGTACAGTCAGGTCGTGCTGTCTGTACATGTTGGTTGTCAGCACGTCTCGACCGTTGTTTCATCCATTTCCGATTTATCAGCAGTCTTTATGTCTCCATGTGGTTCTCCCGATGTATCTTGTTGGCTTGTCTTGCCCGTTTGCAGCATGTTAAAGCACTGTAAGTTTTCTGGTGACTTTTCTTGAAGTACTTCAAACCTATTGCTTATTTTGACGTCAATGGGGTAGACTGCTTGTTGTTGTTTATCTTCGTCTGCACATTGAGGTGTTTGTTGTTTTTTATCTTCCTCTGCGCGTTGAGTTGTTTTCATAGTGATTATCTGTTCTGGGTGGGATTGAGCTTCCCCAAGATTTCCCAAGGATGAAGCGGTTGCTTGAGAATTACATGCTTCTTCGGTTTGGTTTGTAGAGGACGCATTCTGTAAGATTTGAACTGTATTTCTCAGCAGCAAATTTTCGTCTCGCAGGAGTGCGACTTCTGTCTTGAGAGCATTGTAATCACTGCTTATCTTGTTGTTTGCTTCAATGTTGGTTGAAACAGTGACAATGAGCGCCTTTAGTGATTGTTCTAGTTCCTCAATGCGCTGTTTACAGTCGCACGAATGTCCATTGATAGTTAAGATGCTATTGTTATCTGAGGCAGGTACTTCTTCAACAATGTCAACATTGGGTTCTATGTTGTTTTGGATACGCTCCATTGGGTATTCAATAGCCAAGAGCGCTGGTGGGTTGGCAGGCCTCGTGTTGATGTTGTCATGTACACTCATCGTATGAGTAGATTCGGTGAATGTCTGTGTCGAGTTTTCAAGTTCAACAAAATCTACTTTTAGCCAGGAATTAATGTTTTCATTACTGCCCTGTGTCATGAGTTTATTTCTACTGCGGTACAAATGTATCGTAATCACTGGCGTCGTAATCAGATCCTCAACGTGGGCCCCGTGCTTATCTTGCCTGTGTTCAATTAGTTCAAGCCTGTAGTAGTTGAGTAGGCAAGTTCGGAATGCCTCATAATAGAGTGTGTTGTTGAAGGAAATAGTAACACACTGTCCTGAGTTGGTGTGTTTGACGACTAGGCCGTTGGGATTTATGCACTTGGATAGCTTATTCTTCACGGCCCTCTCTTTGTTTAGTGTGTAAGTTTTATTGACAGCCGATCGTAAACCTGAGCGAGTCCTTTCACCATTCACTTCCAATACGGAGCACTCTCCTTCCCCTGACATTATTGCATAATATTACGACTAACTAAACTTGAAGAACGCAGCAATCGCATTGTTATCTAGCCACGCCGCGGGCAATTTGAGGTCCCGTGGTTGTATCTGACACGCCTCGTGCACTTGATTGGTTGAAATTTAATAGTGTTCAACTATCACTCGAAATGAATATTAGATATAACCCACATTTTTGCGATAATAAACACTTGTATTAATCTAAAAACTATTTCACCACATCCTCAGAATCACAACGAGCACATTGATATAAAAATCCATGATAGGTGATTCAGCTAGCAGTAATAATAATCCGAGAAGTAAGAGATACAAAAACACGTCTTCACTCTTGATAGATAGATAGATAGATAGATAGATAGATAGATAGATAGATAGATAGATAGATAGATAGATAGATAGATAGATAGATAGATAGATAGATAGATAACTGTAGAAAATGAGCTTGTACGTGAAAGCAGCACACTCTCGAGGTGGAACTACAAGAAAGCAGACTGGGCAATGTACAAGAATCGCACCAGCATACTGGTTAGAAACCTGAACACTCAGAAAGACATAAATAAAGTAGTTGAAGAGTTTGGGAAATGCATACTACAGGCAGCGCGTGAAACAGTACCAAGAGGAGCCCGTAAACAATATAAACCCTACTAGAGTAGTGAACTGGAACAGTTGCATAATGATGTGGAAGTATGTAGAAAGCAAGCAGAGGTCACATCCAGCCAAGAGCACCACAATAAATTCCAGCATGCAAAGGCCAAATTTCAAAGGGCCAAGCTGCAGGCTAGACGGAAAAGCTGGCAGGAAAAAACAGAGTCTCTGAACTTTGAAAGAGACACAAGGAAATTGTGGAAGCTAATAAAACAACTTAACGATGAGGGCACAGGGAGAAACTCAAAAATTGCACTACATAAAGATGGAAACATCTTAACAAGAAAGCAAACAGCTGACCATTTTGCGGACTCATTCGCACAAGATAACAATATCAAAATTAGTCCAGAGAAACAACAAGAGATTCGAGAGAAACGGCAACATACAGGACAGAAGGAAATAGTACATGAAGTTCTGGATGCACCCATCACAATCATTTTAGCAAATGGAATCACATGTTTAATTATTATTATCATTGCTGTTTATTATCATTGCTGTTACTGTTATCACCCTTAGCAGTTTTACTCTTTGTCTTTATTATTATAGATGTATTTCGTGTAAACACCATTCCTAAGAAAATCATTTTAGCAAATGGAATCACATGTTTAACTATTATTATCATTGCTGTTATTATCCTTGCTGTTAAATGTTACTGTTTTTCTGTTTATCACCCTTAGCAGGCCTTATTCTTTGTCATTATCATTATTTATGTATTTGAGTGTTTCTTTGCATTATTATCATTGTAATCATTATTAATACATATGGCTTTGTAAACCCGTAAACTGTCACATCCCCCTTTCCCACCTTTTGATACTGTGATTTTGTTTTTCTGCTGCCATCACCGTTTGGTTCTATACCGCCATGTTCATCATCACAATTTTATCATTGTGTTTTTTAGCATTGCTGTTATCACCCTTAGTAGTTTTATTCTTTGTCTTTATTATTATAAGATGTATTTCATGTAAACACCATTCCTAAGATAATCAATTTAGCACATGGAATCACATGTTAAAACTATTATGATCATTGAGTCTATCAGTACTACCACTACCACTATCACCCTTAGCAGTGTTATTCCTTGTTATTACTATATTATTTATGTATTTGGTTGTTATTTGCATTATTATCATTGTAATCACTATTAATATATATGGCTTTGTAAACGCGTATACTGTCACACCCCCCTTTCCCATCTTTTTGATACTGTGATTGTTGTCTCTGCTGCCACCCTCACCGGTTGGTTCTAAACAGTTTTTGCACCGCCATGTTTTATCATCACCGGGGGTGGTGATGGTACTTGGTAGGAGTTTTGGAGCTGACAGGAGAGCGGTGCGGCAAGGGAAATAACAACGACGCACCACCATCACGCATTGTTTTAAAATATTTCCTTACAACAATGTTAATGAAGGAATGTTTTCGATACTGTTGGTTTTGATGCTGCTGCTGCCTTCACCGGTTGGTTCTAACAAGTTTTACTGCCATTTTCCTCATTACCAAGTGGTGATGATGGTATTGGTGGGGTTGGAGCTGACAGGAGAGAGGGTGGCAGAGGCACACACACAAAATTGTATACTATCGTCTTGTTGTTGGTTGTACTCGTTTTTCGTTACCCCCCATTTCAAATGTAAAAATGTTGAAACAAATGTTGTAAAAATTTGCGCATATGTCACCTACACTTCCACATGCAACGCTCTGTAACAACACGAACAATACAAATGCAAAGTTTTCTTTAACACTCAATAAAAGTTTTTAAATAAAAAAAATCCTCCTGTCTCTGTGGCTAAGGCCTTGCGAACGCGGTTGTGAGCCCTTATACCCGGGTTCGAAATGCAGCGGTGCTGGTTTTTTCGAAAAAGGTGTAGGAGCCGGTCGTTCAGAAAGCAATGGCAAACTACTGAACGTAAAATTTGCCCAGGAATCACGAACACTTAAATTGCTGGGGTTGACTGGTACGTCCTGTGAAGGACATGCAACTTAATTTTTTTAATTAAATGATGGTACGCTACCTGACACCGGAAGCAAAGGTGGCTCATTACGAACGGCTCCATGAATTGAGGTATGAACTGCATGGGCAAGTTTACGTTCAGTAGTTTGCCATTGTTTTCTGAACGACCGGCAATCGTACCGTTGTTTTGAAAACTAACTCAAGACAGTCTGCTCCCAAATCGCCCTCGGCTGTGTTTCGAGCGCAGTAGGAGGGATGGGTTACGAATTGCATTCATAACCCCTTCCCCACAGAGCCGGCTCGTTAATAGGTATATCCCTGAGCTACTCGACTTGTCTGATCTTGACCTCATTGAGAAATATTGTATTCATCTCCAGTTCTTGCAATATCTCCATGTTTGTTTTTTTTTCTCTCTCGATTCATGAAATTCCTGCTAGTTATTTATATAACCACATACTAGTGGTTTCGATTTCACCCTCACGCCATTTACTCATTGTCAATGCTCATGGGCACTGTTTATTCGTCCATCTTTCTGATCACATTCTATAATTATTTTCCATAATCCTTCCCGTCTGCTTTGTTTACTGTCCAGTTTTCTGCAATATACTGAAATAGACATTGAATTTAATAATAGAGCACCGATAGTTTTACAATGTAACTGTTTAGATGTTGTCAAAGACTCAGGAATGAAGACCACCCTGAAAGAGTGGTCTACCTCAAGTAGAATAGAGGTAACCCGGTGCCCCTACATGAGGGCAGGGTAGGTGTAGGGAATAAATAAGAAGGGGAACTATTAAATAGTTCTCTCATGGGACACGGAGGTGTCAACCAGAGAGTAAGCACTCTGGTCACGGCATGATCACGCCAACGTGATAGACACGGAGAACTAAACTGAAACTCAAGAGAGGCCACTACTCTAGCGTGCTGGATGATGCCGCACGCAAAAGCCGTAGTGCGCCCCAAGTCCTTCCGCTGTACTGTGTAAACAGCACGGGAGGAATAGTCAGACGGGACACAGACTTGAGTAGTGAACGCATCGCTTAGCCGTCGATGCTTATTTCGTTAGCCGGGTAGATAGATTAGCAATAGGGTTAGGAAACGACTAGTGATAGGCAATTCTGTGCATTTAGTCTTGTGTGATTTGTTAGCGACTGTTTGTTGTACATTGATGTGATGCAAAGAGCCAGTGGCAATAAAATGTGTAATCAATTCCTCTCGTACGACTGACAAGTCTTTTTGTGTGGTGCGAGAGAAGTTATCCCGGAATGCCTGTGACATCGGTTGATGACAGGCTAGGATAAAGTGGTGTCAGAAGTGTAGCTTGGACAATTGTTCAAGCTAAAACACTCACCCACGGCTCTAAAATAGTATTACGGCTAGATAACCACAGGGTTTAATTTAGGTTAGTGATAATGGCGTGTGCAGACAGAACAAAGTGCGAGCTGTGCCCATCGTGACCAAGTTATGTTTATTTATGCTTACTGAATTGTTTAGTGCTTATGAACATGTTTTCTTCTGATTTGTAAGTATTATTATTATAGTTTTGTATCATTTATTTCTACAATTACTTATTTATTTACTACTATTTGTCAAATATGATTCACGGCGGATCGATACACAAAAATGAGCCGTGAACAAAATCGATTTTTCCAATCTAAAAATAGCGCTGCACCGGTGACGTATCGCGACTGACAAACAGCTGCGTTACGCCATTTGCAATCAGCGACTGATTGTTGACAAATCGCAAAGCGGCTGCTCGCCTGAATCGTTGACTTATATCAAATATTATTTGTTTATATTAGTTATGTATTGAATATATTTATTTATTTGAACATTATTATTACCTTTATATTTATTACAAAGCATTTATTTAATTATTTATATACTTTTTCTATTTCTTACCGTCGCGATGGCACTACTTTTGCTATGCAAATAAGACGCAGTCTGCACAACACTTCCATAAATTGAACAGCTAGAGTTAGGGAAGGCAGAAGACGTTAGAACGAAGACAGGACAGTGGCATTTCTTATTAATTAAACAACATTGTATTGTCCTGGGGCATGTGATTGTACAAAATTGTCTAAAATAATATATCGTTTACAAGTGGTTAATTGTTGATGCTCTTGATAACCAGGCACAACAACAGCTGGTCATAAGCGTAACGCAAGCTGTGTATGGTATTGCCAGACGATTGGACTTGAGGCGCCAAACGAGTGTACATGATTGATCTGGAATGTTAAGATGAGTATACCCAAATGATTTTGCATGCAATATGATTAATAATGCATCTCTTTTTCAGCGTGTGATGTATTAGCATATTTTTTGAGATCTGTTTTTCAAGTTATAATATAAGAGTATATTTTTTGTACGCAGGGACTTAAATACCAAACATATCTAATATAAATAAGTGAGTAAATATTTGAGTGCCTATCAACTCTATCTAATTACCCAACAACATGGCAACATTAGCTGACTTCATAAAAGCAGGCAAGGAATTAGAATACACAGGAAAGGACTTAGAGCAATATGCTGATCAAAAATTTAGGGAAGCTAAAGAAGCTGAAAGAGATGAACGTGCACGAGAAAGACAACATCAAAAGGAGATTGTAGAACTAGCTGAGATAACAAAACAAAAGGGATTAGAGCTAAAACACAAAGAAGCACAAGTGGCTGAAGAAACTAAACAAAAAGAAATAAAATTAAAGCAAAAACAATTAGAACAGGATAAGGAAATTAAACAGAAGGAATTAGAGATTAAACAAAGAGAGATAGATGAAATGGCAAGAGTAAAAGAAAAACAAATACAAGTTGAATCAGAGACACAGTTAAAGATGAAAGGCATGGATGTAGATTCACACTTAGAGATCTCTGCTACAAAACTAAAAAGTCAGCAAGAAGCAAATAAATTTAATAAATACAAAAACATTATTAAACCATTTTGTAAAGAAGATTCCATATCAGCCTGGACAGAAAATGTCGAGTATCAACTGAAATACCACCAAGTACCAATCGATATGTGGGCCATGATCTACATGAAGAACCTCAGTGGGGAGCCCCTTAAAGTGATAGAATCAATACCAACTGATCTTAGATCTAACTATCAGTACATCCACGATAGGATAATGCAACATTTCTTACTTGATGCCCCTGGGTATCAAGTACAGTTTTCCAATTTAAAACCTAAGCCAAGCGAGACCTTTATCGATTATGTCTCAAATGTCCAAAGCGTACTAAATAGATGGCTTAGTGCATCAAAAATAGGAAAGGACTTTGAAAGACTTAAAAATTTAATAGCCATGGATAAAGTCATATCCACAATACCATCTCCTTTCACTAAATTCCTGCAGCAGTCAGACATCGAGACCATAGAACAATTTGAAAAGAAAGGCTCTGCATATTTTTCCTCAAATAGAGATATTTTTAAGACATCAAATAGCGACTCTGAAATAGTCTCTTTTGTTAAGGACCAACCCAAAAGCTATCAGAGCAATAAAAAACCATTTCATAGAGTCGACAAGAAAGATAAAAAAGTGTCCAAATGTGTCTATTGCCAACTTTTTCATGATACTTTATGCTATGTGCGATAAATCACCAAACTATCCGACACATCTTGAGATGGTCATTAAGTAACAACAAAACAAAAGAACTGCATACAGGCGTGCAGTCAAATGCTTCTTCTGTTCAAGCTACGGGCACTATTCCAATAAGTGCCTAGGCCGCCAAAGAATGAAGGCCAACAATGCAATGGTGATTGATACATCCTCTGATAGTGGTAGTGAGGCTGAGTGTGAGATCAAGAATGAATTACCATTTAACCAATCTGAAGATGTTTGTTGTGTAAACGATATTTTAAGATTTGACAATTGTGAGCAATGTCACCTATTTCATGCAGACGGCAAACTTACATGTGGACATATTGTAACATCCTCCTTGGAGAATGCAAATGTAGCTGTAGCCTCCAGAGGCAATCTATTGTTTCACTCTGCAATGGTCAATGAAAAGCCATGCCGATGTTTGCTTGACAGTGGGAGCTCTATTATTGGTGTTAAAAAGGAACTTGTGAATCCAAAGGATTATACTGGTGACTCTGTAAAATGCCGTACTTTTTCTGGTAATATAGAAACCTATCCTCTATAAACACCCCGTTCCTTTCTGGTACCTTTACATGTGCAATACTAGACAACCCTTGTACTGATTTAATTCTTGGGTGTCTACCCCAGCTAAGGCACTGCACAGATGAAGAAATATCCGCCTGGGAGGAGGAAAATTGACTAACTCCAGTGAACAGTGCAGATATCCTCAAACATCACAGCCCCAACAAAGGTGCTAGAACTATTAATCTTGAACCAGATCAAGACATACTGCTTTTACTTCCAGACAAACGGAATCTATTATTGACCTCATGGCAAGGGCCATTCAAAGTGGTACGAAAACTTTCGGATATCGATTATGAAATATCGATAAACGGACACTTAAAGATATTTCATATCAACATGTTGAAACCCTACTTTTCACGACAAGAGACAGAATTAGAGACAGACGAACACAATGCACCCACACCTATGGATGAGACGACAGACATACACAACGCAACTACACTAGTTAGCGAGACTGGCAAATCCGACGAAATGCATACACTTATTGAGAGTACAGAAAACGCACTTAGCACCACAACCGTACTGAATCAGGTAGACGACGACGGGATGGAACTACCTGTTCCAATTGTAGACAAGACTGCTACATTAGATTGTATACGAATTAGAAACGAGGACTACAGAAGAACAACGACGACAGATAATAGAATTAGTGACTGAATATAAGGACATATTTTCCGACATTCCAGGTAGGACGGACAGGATCGAGCACTCCATCCTTCTTTCGGACTCGAAGCCTATCAAATGCAGGCCGTACTCTATCCCACTTAGCTATAGAGAAAGTCTAAATAAGGAAATTCTTAATTTAGAAGCTAGTGGAATCATTCAAAAATCTACATCTGAGTACTCCTTTCCAATCGTCCTGGTCAAGAAAAAAGACTCATAATTCGTCTTTGTGTGGACTATAGAAAACTCAACAATGTCACTAAGATCGACGCAGAACCAATTCCTTCCTGCGAAGATCTATTCTGGATATGTCCACCTCCAAAATCTTTTCTAAATTAGACCTTACTAAGGGATATTGGCAGGTCCCTATGCAGACTCAATCTATCCATCTTACTGCATTCTCAATACCTCTAGGTCTTTACGAGTGGCGATTTCTTCCTTTCGGTCTTCGTAATGCTCCTGCCACTTTCGTACGCTTAACTAGAGATTTACTACATGGAGTGACGAATACGGTGACATATATAGATGATATTTGTGTCCATACAGAGGACTGGACAACACACTTACTGAAACTCAGACATGTCTTCGATAGGTTGCGACTCTTCGGTCTCACTGTCAAACCGAGCAAAGTCGAATTGGGCCTACAAGAAATTGATTTTTTGGGTCATGTCATTTCACAAGGACAACTGAAAACTGACAATAGAATTATTACTAAAATTATGAACCTGACCATGCCTACAACAAAGAAGCAGGTCAGGAGCCTTTTGGGTTTAGTAAATTATTATAGCAAGTTCATACCGAACTTAGCTGAAATTACAAGTGTATTTTCAAATGTTTTAAAAGCATCAGTAAAATTAGATGTCAAAGATGCATTATTAATTTCTGCATTGTCAAAATTGAAAATCCTATTTAGTAATGTACCAATCCTCCGTTTGCCTAATCCCTAGGCTCGTTTATTATCTTAGGACAGATGCCAGCAGGATTTCCATCGCTGCAGTACTAGGCCAGTTTTATGATGGCATCTTCCATCCGATTTGCTACGTGAGCCGCAAGATCACACCGGCTGAGTCCAGATATTCCACATCAGAGTTGGAAGCCCTAAGCGTCATCTATTCGGTGAGGAAGTTGCATCGATTTCTGGCGGGTAATCACTTCGTAGTCCAGACTGACAACTCCCCAATCACGGTCATACAAAGTGGGGTACATCGCAATGACCGCATCTACAGGTGGTCATTAATATTACAGAATTATACTTTTAGTATAGAACATATTAAGGGTAGGGACAACATCCTTGCTGATACCCTTAGTCGACCATCTGAGGTAGAAATACCTGATATTCCACATGAATAGGTAGTTTAAGAAATGTTCATTTACTACACACTTAAAATATCCTGTGTAGAATATACTAGTGAATACATAGACATCAGGATCAGGACTGTGTGCTAAGAACTGTGAACTACCATGTGTCCGTAGACAGCAGAATAAGAACTGTGCGCCAAGAACAAGGAAATCACCGTGTGTACATAGACAGCTCGTTACTTACTATGCTCCATTTGTGCTCCGTTGAATCACCTGTGTTAATCATATAATAACAGTGTCAGAACAATGCATAAATAACAGACACGAAGATACCTGGCTACGACACCAGCGGACTCGATGAGTGGAAGAATACCCAGAGGACACAAGTATGACTGTGTAGTTTAGTTAGCTTACCCAGGATAAGTGTGTATATATAAACTATGCCAACGAAAGCAATTTCTATACGTTATGGCAACCACTAACCTGAGGTAAATAGACATCATGTATATATATATTTATTGTGATATGTAATATAACGGTTTTAAGATAGTGGTAAATTAGAGTTAGATTAGATTTAGGGAATATAATAGATTTTTTTTTTTTGTAGTTTAGATAAATCATTAATTTACCCACTTACTTAGCATAAAAGTAGATTAGGATAGTACTTTAAACTAAATAACAGCGAATTAAAGATTGGTATAAAAAGCTTAAAATAGGAACAACACCATGTAGTCATTTAATTTCATTTTATTTCATTCCGTCTTTATGAACACTTTAATAACCTCATCATTTAGGACTAAAATTAGGTTAGACTTTATAGGATAAAAGGATTATACACATGAACATACATCATTTATACCATGTAGATTAAAAATATCCATTATATTTTTTCATTTAAACATTAAAAACATTATTTAAAATTTTTGTTACATTTCACATTACCCATTTCATAAAGATACATAACTCATCTCACATCATTTTCATTTTTGTAAATAGTTAGATTACTTCCCTTAAATTAGGTTAATTTTGTACAACAAAATAGAATATAGATAGTTAGAAGATTAGTATTAGTATTTCAATAGAATATAGTGTTTAATAATATATCAGGGTACAATCTATCAACCCTATTTCATCCATGTAAATATTTTGTAAATACATGACTCGTGCAGTAAGTTACGCACAGTCATTAAGCTCAACTCTTTTCAAACTGAGCTAAACTTGTACAGTGTCACTTCAAGGTTTTTAAATAATTGTGAGAATAAAAGATGTGTGACAGAAGTGTGAAAGTGAGAGATAATGGTAAATATACAATGGAGAGTGAAGGCAGCCAGCGGATTTTTTCTGCCGCTCAGCGCGACTTTTTATTATTTGTCTGCGTCAGGCGTTTGCTTTCAATGTTGAAATGTGCTGTCTCAAATGTATTGTATGTAGTTTAGAGTAAACCTTAGAGAACGTATTTTAAGTCTCATAAGACGGAAACGTAGTCACGAATTAGTGTTATACACTTGTTTGTGGCCACATTTAACCGAATTATGGCACTTGAAAACTAACTTACATACATATGGATAGACAGACACACATGTTAGAAGTTAAATTATATTATTAGTTAGATTCAAACACGCAAACAACCAGGAAAACACACATATAAAGCACATACATTTTTTAGAACAAAGGGATATAACTCCGGGTCAGGGGACACAATAGACAACGAAACACTAACTTAACAGTGGAAGATAACTTTACACGCGGAAAGCGAGATAGGTAAAGCCTGTCGCACACAGCTTGTGCAAGGGTTGTTTAATATTATATGGGGGACATGAAGCAATTCATGTGTTGACCCTAAGAAAGTCAACTTTGTATGGGTAGTGAGTTAATTTACTATTTGAGGGCAGGTCTTATAAGACAATGGTCCGGTTCAGACAAACCTCTAATTAATATAATATTGCGATTGAGAAGAGGGCTCACGCCAACCAGACAAGTTTGTGGCGATCACCAGTAGCCAAGTAAAGTGATACTACACTGTGACAATAGTCAGTAGAAGTCTATTGAGGTCCCAGAACCAAGTTATCAGTAGTCTTTGACAAAAATTAGATACACTAATTTTTAGAAACCTCTTGCATCACAACCATGAGTCAAAGTTTGTAACGCAACACAGGGGGGAAGGGTGTGTGTCAAAGACTCAGGAATGAAGACCACCCTGAAAGAGTGGTCTACCTCAAGTAGAATAGAGGTAACCCGGTGCCCCTACATGAGGGCAGGGTAGGTGTAGGGAATAAATAAGAAGGGGAACTATTAAATAGTTCTCTCATGGGACACGGAGGTGTCAACCAGAGAGTAAGCACTCTGGTCACGGCATGATCACGCCAACGTGATAGACACGGAGAACTAAACTGAAACTCAAGAGAGGCCACTACTCTAGCGTGCTGGGTGAGGCCGCACGCAAAAGCCGTAGTGCGCCCCAAGTCCTTCCGTGTACTGTGTAAACAGCACGGGAGGAATAGTCAGAAGGGACACAGACTTGAGAGTGAACGCATCGCTTAGCGTCGATGCTTATTTCGTTAGCCGGGTAGATAGATTAGCAATAGAGTTAGGAAACGACTAGTGATAGGGAATTCTGTGCATTTAGTCTTGTGTGATTTGTTAGCGACTGTTTGTTGTACATTGATGTGATGCAAAGAGCCAGTGGCAATAAAATGTGTAATCAATTCCTCTCGTACGACTGACAAGTCTTTTTGTGTGGTGCGAGAGAAGTTATCCCGGAATGCCTGTGACATTGGTTGATGACAGATGTGCGAAACTGTTCCTTTAACTGGCGTTACTTTGGCGGTGTATATTCTTTTCCTTATGTCTGGTCACTCCAGCCATTATCTGTTATTCTTTGGTAAGAAATGAAACGTGTAGAACCCCGGTCCCGTCTGCTGTGTGTCCACCGTGACGAGATAGAGGGGCTTGCGCGTTCCAATGACCCCAAGAGCTATGACGACGGTAGCACAGCTACTGGTAGGGTCACCCATGCCGGATAGGTCAAGAGAAAGGAACCAGACCAAGCGACACACAAACCTGCTGCCTTGTAGGTAGACTGGGGACAGTCAAAGGCTAGGAGAATACCATGGACAACCAGAAAGACCAATGAACAAGTCTTTCAAGAAACAAATGAAGATAGTAAACTGATTAGAGACATTAAACGTAGACAGTCACAATTTTTTGGGTATGGTATGAGAAGAAATGATTTGGAGAACTTGGTGACAACTGATAAGATCGAGAACAGACCAAGAGGAAGACCTAGAAGCAAGTACCTGGATGGCTTGGCCTTGTGACATGGTCGAGACAGAAACACGGAGCTGATACACGACTCTGGTGATCGAGTGAGATGGCAGAACATGACCGAGCACGCTTACCGGCATGGCACATGATGGATGGATGGATGGTTCTGCTGTGGCCGGCCCTCTGCCACTTTGAGCATTGTGTTATTCTCGGGATGAACCGTTCGGGCTGTTGAGTTTTCTTGTTCATCGACACTTGGCTCGTCATCTCGCTGCACTCTGTCGCCACCACTGCTAAAGTTGTAGGAATCTTAGAATAGGTCAGGATCCGCTCCGCAAAGATTTGGATGTGGAGATTTTCCTGTTTCAGCTGCTTTAGTATCTGGTCATCTGTGAGTTCCACTTGGATGCGTTTTGATAACCCATCTGATCGTCTGTAAGGCGGTGTTTCCGACTCTGGTGTCTTTGTCCTCTCTCTGTTTCTCATTAGTCTTAGCTCTTGTCTGTGGTGGGTTGTCGTCGCCCTTTCTCGTGGTAGCTTTATCTGAGGTTACTTCAAGTAACTTGAGGTTTTGGCGCTTTGTGGCAGCTCGCAGGCAGATTTTCTCTTCTTCTTCTTCTTTCGTTCGCTTGAAATATGTCTATATCTGCAATGTCGTCTCTTGCATGAATTGAACTGTTTTTTTTTTTCAGTTCACACAGTGGTCCATAGAGTTTATCTTCCACTGTCGTCTCTCTAGGCCAGAAGGTTTGCCTAGATATGTTATATTTTGGGCAGTCTTGGAGTATGTGCTCTGCTGTCTGCGACGCCAATCCACATGTGCACATGGCTGTTTCACCAATCTTGAATTTTGTATACATGTGGTTGCGTAATCTATTGTGTCCCTGTTCTGAGGCGCAGAATAATGACTTGTTCTGGTCTGTCCATAACGTGGTAGTCATCTTGAGCAGGTTTTGGTGGCTTTCTGACTGATTTGATCATTCTTTTCTTTTGGTGGTATGTAACGGGCACATCAGGCTGTTCTTCTTTGGCTCCTTCCTTAGCCAATTGATCAGCTCTGTCGTTTCCGGGTACTCCACAGTGGGATGGTATCCACTGTATGGTGACCTTATGCTGACTGCTAAGTTCAGAAAGTAGTGTCCTTAGTACTGGCAATTTCCCAGACAGAAGCGCCTCGAGTACTGATTTTGCATCTGTTAGTAGCACCACAGGTTGAGTACCATTGCTGTTATTTAGTAATTTCTCTGTTGCTATCTTGATTGCCTCAATTTCGGCATCATAGTTATGGCAGTACTTTCCTGTCGGTACTCTGGCTGTGTCCCTAGTATTATTTGGGTATTCTATGTACACTCCCGCTCCTCCATTTCGAACAGCATTTTGTGCTGACCCATCTGTGTAGACTCGGATCCAGAGGTCCTGTGGGTATTCTTCATCAAGGAAGCTGAGAGTGGCTGTTCTGCGCTGCACACTGTTCTGTTCTTCCTTGTCAAATATTCCTCTCACTTTTGTCTGGATTTGTAACGATAGTCTATGCTCATCTTTCCATGGAGTTCGCTCTGGAATAGTTGTTAGGGGGATACCAACTGTGGGCAGATCAGTGGTTTCTCTGCAGAGTCGTTTGGCCTGGTGGATAAAACTACTTCTTTTCAACCGCCCCATAGCTAGGTTTTCAAATCTGTTCTTCATAGGGTGGCCTGGCAAGCTGAGGAACTTTTCTGCTTGTATTAGCGTTTTCGTATCTCTGCGCTCACTCAGTGCCTGTGTCCTCCCCATCTTCTCCATTTCCACTATAGGGGTTGATCTCATCCCTCCTGTGGTGACTCTAAGTGCTTGATTTTGCACCTTGTCCAGCTCTTGTAGTGTGGTATTTGATGCTGAACACCACGCAGTTGACCCATATTCCAGGTGTGGTCGTATGCTCTGTTGGTAAACTTTGCTAAGTATTTTCGTACTGGCTCCCCATGTGGTTCCACTTAGCTTTCTCAGGATGGCTATTTTCCTTCTGGCTTTTGCTACTGCTTTGTTGATGTGCTTTCTCCATGTCAGCTTGCCATCAAATGTTACTCCAAGGTATGTTGGTTCTTTATCTTCTCTTAGGGGTGTTCCATTTATCTGGATGATCCCTGCCTTTTGTTTTGGAGAGAGGGTAAATAGGGTTGTGCTGCACTTGTCAGTGTTTATGCTGACACACCATCTATTTGCCCATGCAGCAAATGTATCTACAGCTCTTTGTAGCAATCTGGTGGCCACTGATGCATATTCATTTGTGCTCCATAGAACCAGGTCATCGGCGTACATTGCCGCTTTAATTCCATGCGGTAGGTGAGCAACAAGATCATTGATGAAGATTAGAAAAAGTGTGGTGGACAAGACTCCGCCCTGGGGGACACCGTGACGCAGTAGTACTTTCTTGCTCTTGAGTCCGTCTATCTGTACTCGGGCTCTTCTGTTGTGCAAGTATGCTTTCACCCATTTGTACATTCTTCCATTGACTTTGCAGTTTCTCAGTTTCTTCATCAGACCTTCTTTCCAGACTTTGTCAAAGGCTTTCTTCAGATCTATCCATGCCGCAAGCACCAGCTTCTTCTCTTGGAATGCATCCTCAATTTCTTGAGAGAGGTAGGTTGTCTGATCTTCCGTAGAGTAGCACTGCCTAAAGCCAGCCTGCTGTGGCACAAGGATGTTTTTACTTTCAATGTACCACTGCAGTCTGTGATTGATGATGCGCTCCAGTGTTTTGCAGAGACAGCTGGTGAGGCTAATTGGTCTGTAGCTAGAGGCAATGGAACCATCTTTCCCTGATTTTAGGAGGGGTATCATGATTGCTTCTCTCCAGGCTTGTGGAACACTGCCTAAGGTCCAGCTGTTATTGAAGATCTGCAACAGCTTTGTTTTGGCCTCTGTTCCTAGGTTCCTGATCATTTCATTGGAGATACCATCAGCTCCTGGTGACTTTCTCATTTTCAGTTTTGATATGGCTAGCTCCAGTTCGCTGATTGTGATGGGTGCCTCCAGAACCTCATGTACTATTTCCTTCTGTCCTGTATGTTGTCGTTTCTCTCGAATCTCTTGTTGTTTCTCTGGACTAATTTTGATATTGCTATCTTGTGCGAACGAGTCCGCAAAATGGTCAGCTGCTTGCTTTCTTGTTAAGATTTTTCCATCTTTATGTAGTGCAAATTTTTGAGTTTCTCCCTGTGCCCTCGTCATTAAGCTGTTTTATTAGCTTCCACAATTTCCTTGTGTCTCTTTCAAAGTTCAGAGACTCTGTTTTCTCCTGCCAGCTTTTCCGTCTAGCCTGCAGCTTGGCCCTTTGAAATTTGGCTTTTGCATGCTGGAATTTATTGTGGTGCTCTTGGCTGGGTGTGGCCTCTGCTTGCTTTCTACACACTTCAACATCATTATGCAACTGTTCCAGTTCACTACTCCAGTAGGGTTTATATTGTTTACGGGCTCCTCTTGGTACTGTTTCTCGCGCTGCCTGTAGTATGCATTTCCCAAACTCTTCAACTGCTTTATTTATGTCTTTCTCAGTGTTCAGGTTTCTAACCAGTATGCTGGTGCGATGCTTGTACATTGCCCAGTCTGCTTTCTTGTAGTTCCACCTCGAGAGGGTGCTGCTTTCACTTTCAAGCTCATTTTCTACGGTTAGAAAGACTGGCCGATGGTCACTGCCACCAAGTTGTTTCCCAACAAGTTCGTGTAATGTTCCACTCCAGGTCTGGTGAATGAAAAGCCAGGTCAGGTGTAGTTGTAGAGTGCCATGATCTCGAGTAGAAAGTATGTGGGTCGGACGGCTTGTTAATCAACATGAATCTATTCTCATCCTGCCAGTCTTCCAGTCTCTCTCCTCTCTGGTCCATGTGATCATAGCCCCAGCTCTGCGAGTGGCTGTTGAAATCGCCACACACAATCATTTTTTCTTTTAGTGGTAGAGTGTCCAGTGCCTGTGGGCGGTCACTTGGACAGTAGTAATTGATCAGATGTAGATCTGTATTACCTGTCTTAAGTTTAAGTGTCTGATACTCAGCCCCTTCCATGTAGACTTTGATTTGGGAAGCCATGATGTTATTTCTTACAAGGGTCAGTATCCCACCTTTTCGCCTGTTCTTTCGGTCAGATCGGTAACACTGGTAGCCTCTGATTTTGAAGGCTATATTTTCATTGAGGTGAGTTTCTTGCAAGCAACATATGCTTACTTTTTCTTGGTCCAAGATTTTTTCTAATTCTATTTTTTTGTTGCTGACTCCCTCCGCATTCCAGTGCATTATTTTAAGTCTTCGTTTAGTATGGCCAGTCGTCCTATTCTCATGTCCCCTGGCTCCACAGGACATCTGAGAAGGACCTCCAGTAGTTGGGGTTGGACCCTTTCGAGACATAGGGCCCGGCACTGCACCTGCCTGGGGGTCCAAAGCAGGGCGAGCACCATAACGATTAGCAGTAGTCGACATATTCCATTTTGCGTGTTTGCGTGGCATCCTGATTTCTGTGGTGCGCCTCTTGGCTGGTTGCCTCCGTCTTCAGCACCTTTCTTTGCTAGAGCAGACTGTGGTCTCACTCGAGTGTAGATGTGTACGCGCGCACACACCTGTCTGCGCATGCATGTACGTGCATACACATCTAGAGCATACTGGTTATTTTCCGGCGCCAGAGACTCGCCGTCGCCCCTTCTCCTGTTAGTTTAAACGGGCCCGCCACGTGAAGGCCAGGAGTTGGACTTTTGCTGCATAGGTTATGTATTCACGAGCCATTGAGGTATTTAAGCAATGTTGGGCGCTCACCCCAACACCGCGCCTCGGCTACATACAGCAACATTTGGAACCCGCAGATTTTCTCCTCTTGTTCTCTTTAGGGTTTTTGGCCGCTCCTACGCTGCTCATAAGAAACTGATAAGAAACAGCAGATGGACAGATGGGTAGAGCACTATTTGGAGCTTTACTCAAGTGAGACCAAACTAGCGGATGATGCCCTTAACGCCATAGAGGCTCTACCAACTCTTGACCACCTGGACACACTTCCCACCATAACAGAAGTTAAGTGTGCTATAAATGAACTTGCATCTGGCAAGGCTCCAGGTAAGGATGGGATTCCAATAGAGGTTATCAGGAGTGGGCAAGACACACTCACTCTACAGATCCACCAGCTAATAGAGCTATGCTGGCGTGAAGGACAAGTCCCACAGGATTTCAAAGATTCAAACATCATAACGCTGTACAAGAACAAGGGTGATCGGAGCGACTGTAACAACTATAGGGGTATCTCACTTCTGTGTATTGTTGGAAAAGTATTTGCCAGAATTGTTCTGCGCAGACTTCAAGTCCTAGGAGATCAAGTCTACCCCGAATCACAGTGTGGCTTTCGACAGAACCGGTCTACCACTGGTATGATATTCTCATTGCGACAAATGCAAGAAAAATGCCGTGAACAGAATCAACCACTGTTTATTGCCTTCATCGACCTCACAAAGGCATTTGATTTTGGTCAGTCGTGAGGGTCTGTTCAAGGCACTAAAGAAGATTGGCTGCCCACCAACTCTTCTGTCCATTGTGGAATCGTTCCACACAGGCATGAAGGGTATAATCAAGTTTGATGGTGCAACTTCTGAAGAATTTGAAATCAAGAGTGGAGTTAAGCAAGGTTGTGTACTAGCTCCCACCCTCTTTGGAATATACTTTTCACTTCTACTGAAATATGCATTTCGTGATCAGGATGGTGGTATATACATTCACTCACGCTCAGATGGCGGCCTCTACAATGCTCAGAGATTGAAGGCTAAGACCAAAATTAGGAGGGTACTGATCAGAGAGTTGCTTTTTGCAGATGATGCTGCAGTTATGACCCACTCTGAGGAAGAATTGCAATGTCTACTATCTGCATTCTCCAATGCTTGTTCTGAATTTGGTTTAACAATTAGCAAAAAGAAGACACAGATTATGTCACAAGGTGCACATGGGGTTCCATCAATCTTTATTGACGACGCCGAACTAGAGATAGTAGACCATTTTACATATCTAGGATCAGTGGTAAACAGCAAATTATCCCTAGATCAGGAAATTAACATCCGGATTGGTAAGGCAGCAACAACAATGAACAGGTTAAGAAAAAGAGTCTGGGAGAACAGGAAGCTTACTGCCAAAACAAAAGTTCTTGTCTATCAAGCCTGTGTCCTTAGTACTCTTCTCTATGGCAGTGAAACCTGGACAACTTACTCACACCAAGAGAACAATTTAAACAGCTTTCATATGCGGTGTCTGCGAAGAATTCTTGGTATTAAGTGGCAAGACAAAATCACAAATACTGAAGTATTGGAAAGATCAGGTTGTGTGACAGTTTATTCCATGCTCAGTCTTCGTAGACTTAGATGGATAGGACATCTTAGGAGGATGGATGATGGTAGAATACCAAAGGATATCTTTTTTGGTGAATTACTGATGGGTAAGAGATCTCAGGGTCGGCCTCTACTACGATACAAAGATGTGTGTAAGCGGGACATGATTGATACAGGCATTGATAATGCACATTGGGAGCAAGTCGCTGCTGAACGTGTTGCATGGAGGGCAAATATCAGAAATGGAATAAAGTCAAAGGAGAAAATTATTGCAGAAAAGTCACACACCAAGCGTTTGAGACGTAAGATGGTGCATGATGGTGGAAATGACCACGTGTTCAGATGCACCCACTGTGAACGGACATTTACAGCGCAAATTGGCCTTATCAGTCACACTCGCCACCGCCATAGTTAAAAGTTATTATGCCTTTTTAAAGCACAAACTATCGTCTGTCAAGACGGCAAGGTGCCAATGATGACGCTGCTCATCTTGAAAGTCGGGTGTCTTCTGGTTATAGGCTTGGAACGAGCCATTCTTTAGCCCCTCGTATCAGGCTTCTTGAACAGTTTAGGTGACTTGTTCTCGACAGGGCTCCGTAGTTGCGAATGACGAGAGATGCGAGTTGTCCACTCTTAAAGGAAGTAAAAGATTGAGTTGTCCATGAATACTTGTGAAGATATTTCACAGAAACTAATTTAACTTCCACGTTTAGTACGCTGTCTCTGTGGCGCAATCGGTTAGCGCGTTCGGCTGTTAACCGAAAGGTTGGTGGTTCAAGCCCACCCAGGGACGTGAAATTTTTTTCTTTTTTAATTATTTGCATGCGGCCTATTTAATTTACACCAAATCAGAACCTCATAAGATGTGGTAGCCATTTCTGTACTGTGTGCAGAGTCTGTACCGGATGGGCACTAGAAGAATGCGCTAGGTTGAGCAAGTATTTGCCAAACAGAGCATGCTATTGTGAAGAATATATTAGACAATTGGGGGAGACTATTGTGCCGTCAAAGGGAATTCTTCTTCTTCTTCTTCGTTCATCCGGTTTTTTTTCCGGACGTGATTGCGTTGTGCCTGTTTACAGCAGAGCTGCGTTCTTGCGCCGTTAGGCCGACACATCCGACTTCTGCGGGCATTTGTTGACCGGGTTAACCTTCCCGGGGGGTTTCTTAGGACGTTAGACTCTCACTGTTGTGGTGTTATCTCCCATCCCAGCTGGCCCATATAGAACAGCCAAAGGCATCCTGGTCGGCCCTCAAGGGAAGGCAGGGGCAGACCATGGGCATTCCCCGCCATCCAAGGAGGCTTCCATAATTGCAGAGCCATCACACAGCGCTCTGGTACTGGGCTCACCCAAGGAATCGTCACGTCCTGCACATGGCTGCTTAGCCTCACTTCCGTATATTGGGCCTTCCGTTCACCATAGGCTGTTCTTCCAGAAGCCAGAAGAATGCAGTTTGCAGATGACATCCACACAGTGAGCTTTCGATTCGGACTTTCCACGTAATGGATTTGCTATCCAAGCAATATTCCATTTTGTGCCACTAGGACACTTTTTCCACCTTTTATGAAGCCCACACAGTGAGCTTTCGATTCGGACTTTCCACGTAATGGATTTGCTATCCAAGCAATATTCCATTTCATGCCTCTGGGAGGCTTGTGTAACCGACATGCCTGTGGTATGAAGTGTGGCAGTCTAAATACTTCTTCATGTACATTTAAATGTCAACCTGAATACAGTTAAAGTAAGCTGCAGTCGACTTGAGCTTGTTGATATCTCCATAAAGCTTGTCCTCGAATGAAGCAGGTGTGGGCCAAAATATCTTTCTCTGTTCTGCATATATTGGGCACTCTTGCAGCAAATGTTTAGCTGTCATTTTACCAGTTCCACAATTACATTCATCTGTATCTCCTATCTTTAGTTTGTTGAACAAGTGGTATTTCAGCCTGTTATGTCCTGTGCGGAGTCTGAAGATTGCTACTTGTTCTCTTCGGTCGAGTTTGTAATATGCATCATCCTTCTGGTGGCCTGGATGCTCTGATTCCCATTTGGTTCTATAAGTGCTTTTTATCAACCTCTTTGCCTCATTATAGGTTATGTCTATGTCAGGCTGTGGTAGTCGTCCGCCCTCTTTTGCCAGTCTGTCAGCCTCTTCATTTCCAGGTATACTGCAATGTGATGGGATCCACTGTATTACAACTTTTTTGGATTTCTGGCATAGACCATGGAGTGCTGCTCTTAGGTCAGCTAGTTCTGTGCTGTTTTTGCTCTTCAGTATTGAGACAGCTGACTTTGCATCTGTAAAGATAGCTATTTGCGTGTCTTTATTTTCCTCCATCAAAAGCATTTCTGCTGCAGTTTTCAGAGCCTCTACCTCCGCTTTGAAGTTACTTGAAAACTTTCCAGTTGCCACTGAATGTGTTTTTTTCACTCCATTTTTTAAATTTAGGAGAATTCCTCCTCCTCCATTCTCTACTGAATTTTTGGCTGATCCATCTGTATATGCATGGGTCCAATTGCTGCTTGGGTAATGTTCTTTTATGTAGTTTAGGGTTATTTCTCTTCTTTCGGTTTCATGCTGAGTGTTCTTTTTCTCAATACCAGGAATGTTTTCTATCATCTCAGGCAGTTGCTGCTGTCTCCAAGCTGGGAACTTGTCTGCATTGTAAATGGGTTTGACTGTTGATATGTTAAGTATGGGATCTGCCCTAATCTTTCGTTTTGCAGTTTCTACAAAGTTGCTACGCTTCAGTCTTCCCTTTCCAAAACCACTAAACCTTTTATACATAGGGTGGTCTGTCAATCTTCTAAATTTTTCAGCTTGTTGCTGGGCTCTGCTATCTCTTCTATCCTGCATTGGTTGTAAACAAGTTATCTTTTCTAATTCATTAATAGGCGTTGTCTTCAGGCTTCCAGTTATGATTCGCATTCCTTGGTTTTGGACTCTACTTATTTTGTTAAAGTTTGACTTAGCTGCTGTTGCCCAAGCTGCAATGCCATATTCCAGTACTGGCCTCACCCGTCCAGTATATAACTTCTTGAGAACTTTCTCATCTGCTCCCCACGTTGTACCAGCAAGCTTTTTCATGATTGCCATTCTTTGCCTTGCTCTTGTTCGATTTTTCTCAACCTGTGTCTTCCATGTCAGGCGACGATCAAAGGTGACTCCTAGATAGTTTGGATTTTCTTCATGGCGCAATATTTTTCCATTCAATACCAGCTTAGGTTGCTGAGTTTTAGTTGAGAGGGAGAACACTGTGCATGTTGTTTTCTCCTCACTTATCTTCACTAGCCATGATTTTGACCAGTCCTCTAGCGCTAATAGGGCTTGCTGTATTCTGCTGTTAGCTGTACTAATATATTCTTCAGATGTCCATATGGCTAGGTCATCTGCAAAGGAGGATGTGTGTACTCTGGCTGGAAAATTTTCCGTGATGTCGTTTATATATGCTAGGAATAATGTTGGTGAAAGAACTCCTCCTTGGGGGACACCTTGCTCCAACAGCATCATTTTGCTGGTTTGTCCTTGTACTTTTGTCCTGGCAGTTCTGTTCTCAAGGTAGTGGCTGATCCATTTGTACATTTTCCCACAGACATGCATTTTTTGTAGTTTTACTTTCAGTCCTTCCTTCCATACTTTATCAAATGCTTTTTCTAAATCTATCCAGACCGCTAGTGTGTGCTTTTTCTCTTGGAAGGCATCCTCTATTTCCTGAGCTATATAGGTTATTTGATCTTCAGTGGATCTGTACTTTCTGAATCCTGCTTGGTGAGGTGTTAAGAGTTGGTTTTCTTCCAGATGCCATGTTAGCCTGCCATTGATAATGCGTTCCATTAATTTTCCTACACAGCTAAGAAGACTGATAGGTCGATAGCCATTTGGTTCTTCCAGGTCTTTTCCTTTCTTTGGGACTGGTATTAGTATAGCTTCCTTCCATGCCTGAGGGACTATTCCCCTCTTCCAGCTGTAATTTAGGACTGCTAGTAGTTTCTTTTTTGCCTTAGTGCCTAGTCCTATTAGCATTTCATTTGTGATTCCATCCTTTCCTGGTGATGTCTTCTTTTTTAGGGTATTCATTGCCTGTTCCATTTCTTCCATTGTTAGATTTGCCATCATATATTCTGCTGCTGTCTCTGTATATCTATGATGTATCTGTTTATCTTTGATTGCATTCTTCTGTTCGGCTGTAATATCAATGTGGTTTGCACTGGCATAGTGTTCCATTAGTGCATTTGCAGCCTTTTTTCCTGTAAGCAAGGCATTTCCTTGTTTAATTGTTATTTGTTTGTTTCTAGGTCCTTCATTGTTCATGGCTTTCACTAGTTTCCATAGTTTGTTTCCATCCCTGTCAAAATTCAGGTTTTCTGTTTTTTTCCTCCAACAATCTCTTGTTGTTTGATTTACTGTTCTTTTATATTTTGCTGAGATGGCTTTGAGAGAGATGTTCGCTTCAGTTGTTTGTTCTCTCTCTGCGGTCTTCCTAGCATCTTCAACTTTGTCCTCCAAAATTTGTAGTTCTTCAGTCCAGTATGGTTTGTAATTTTTCCTCGCTCCTCTTGGAATAGACTCAGTGGCCGCCTGTATTATTGCTCTGTTTAGACTTTCCACCATTTGCTTCATGTTGCCATATCGTGTATTTATGTTTTCACAATATGTGTCTGTTAGTATGGCAAATCTGTCCCAATCTGCTCGTTTGTAATTCCAACGGGGCAAAGGCTTTTGCTCCTGTGGAACATACTCCATATTTATTACAAGCTTGATTGGTCTGTGGTCACTACCTGCTAATTGGTCAAGCACATGGCGATCGATTTTGTGGAGGATGTCTCCTGTGCAGAAAGCTAAGTCTGGAGTAGAAGTGGTAATCCATCTTCTGGAGTAAAAGCTCGGTGTGTCATCCGCTTTGTTGAGTAGATGGAGATTTGAGTCTATTTCCCAGTCCTCCACTTCATCTCCTCTTTTGTCAGTATCTGGGTATCCCCATCTTTCTGAACGGCTATTAAAGTCTCCGACAACAATGCAATTTGTGTCAGTTATTTCCATGTTTGAGAGTGTAAGATCCTTATCTGCCGGGCTATACAGATTGTAAATTCTTATTTTCACGTCCTTTATCATTATATCAACACCTATAATTTCCGTTTGGTTGTCAGAGATCACAGATACTTCGCTGCAAGGTATTGTATTTCGTGTAAGTATTAGAACTCCTCCTTTGTGTCCTTCGCGGTCGAAACGTGTGGCCTGATATCCCTTGACTGAAAATGTACGATTGGCGTTGAGGTGTGTCTCTTGAATGCATGCCACATCTATTCTATCTTTATGAAGACGCTGTGTTAGGGAGGCTTTCTTGTTATAAACTCCTTCTGCATTCCATTGTAGTATGTTGAGTGTCCGGGGTGTTTGGTCAATAACTCTTAACCTACTCCTCTGTGCCTTGACTCCACAGCACAGGGGAAGGTGACCACCAGTAGTCATGGGTGGACCCCCTCGAGGCAGGGGGCCCGGCACTATCACCGCCTGATGGGACTTCACGGGATTAGCACCATAACGATTTATTTTCATCTGTGGCATCATGAAATGATAAAGTTACGTTGCACTTCTTTGTCAAGCCTGTTGCTCAGTACATCCGATTTCGACAAGCATTTGTTCGGGATGCTTTCCCTAGCCTTTGACTGTCCCCAGTCTACCTACAAGGCAGCAGGTTTGTGCGTCACTTCGTCTGGTCCCTCTCCCTTGACCTGTCCGACATGGGTGACCCTACCAGTAGCTGTGCTACCGTCGGCATAGCTCTTGGGGTCATTGGAACGCTCAAGCCCCTCTACCTCGTCAAGGTGGACGCACGGCAGAGGGGAAAGGGAATTAACAAGATGGATTCTTACTTTTAATAATTAACGGTGATTGTTGCAAAATGGACAAACAAATTCTACAAAGTGTTAAGTATATATTTTGAAAAATTACATGCACGTTAAATATCTGAAGGTATTGTTCCCTTTTTATAACAGGTCTCAAAATAATTTAAATAAAATTACGTAGTGTTATACATTTTAACGAATAATTTGAATAAGCAACGAATTACTGTCCATTGACGTGAAGATGTAACCGTTGGTATGAGTGCAGTGTTCAGCCATGCTGTCTGAAAGGACGTATGGAACACGCGTTCGAAGCATGTTTTTTTGCAAGTGTCTTTGGGCACTGGTTTTGTAAATAATGAAAATATTTATGAAAGTGATCGGTTTTTAGATATTTACTCTCAATCTACGTTAGTATAACTTAGCTATGTGTTATTTTATGTTCTTTCGCCTTTTACTAAAGATTTATTATTCAAAAAGCATCAGTGATATTAATTTTGTTGCAGTGATTTCGATTGTTTTCACCACGTGTTGATCTGGATTAAAGATTTCTTCTGTCACTGATTACAGAATATGGAAATCCAAATTGTAAAACATGTTAAAGACAATACGAGTGGAGCTTTTGAGGGTAGAGTGCTCCATCAAGCATACACACTTGTGTTTTCTATATCAGGTATTTCGTTTCAACTACTCGCGGATGGGAGCGTCTTGGTGTAGCCTTGCAGTCAAGGGATATAATCCATCTACCGTTTTGAGGACCCTAAATGATGGTACGGCCTGTCTCTGTGGCTAAGGCCTTGCGAACGCGGTTGTGAGCCCTTATACCCGGGTTCGAAACGCAGCGGTGCTGGTTTTTTCGAAAAAGGTGTAGGAGCCGGTCGTTCAGAAAGCAATGGCAAACTACTGAACGTAAAATTTGCCCAGGAATCACGAACAGCTAAATTGCTGGGGTTGACCGGTACGTCCTGTGAAGGACATGCAACTTAATTTTTTTAATTAAATGATGGTTCGCTACCTGACACCGGAAGCAAAGGTGGCTCATTATGAACGGCTCCATGAATTGAGGTATGAACTGCATGGGCAAGTTTACGTTCAGTAGTTTGCCATTGTTTTCTGAACGACCGGCAATCATACCGTTGTTTTGAAAACTAACTCAAAACAGTCTGCTCCCAAATCGCCCTCGGCTGTGTTTCGAGCGCAGTAGGAGGGATGGGTTACGAATTGCATTCATAACCCCTTCCCCACAGAGCGGCTCATTGATAGGTATATCCCTGAGCTACTCGACTTATCTGATCTTGACCTCATTGAGAAATATTGTATTCATCTCCAGTTCTTGCAATATCTCCATGTTTGTTTTCTTCTCGTGTCGTGAAGACGTGATATTCCTGCTAGTCATTTATATAACCACATACTAGTGGTTTCGATTTCACCCTCACGCCGTTTACTCATTGTCAGTGCTCATACGGACACTGTTTATTCGTTGTCCATCTTTCTGATCACATTCTATAATTATATTCCTTCCCGTCTGCTTTGTTCACTGTCCATTTTTCTGCAATATACTGAAATATACAATGAATGTAATAACTGAGCATCGATAGTTTTACAATTAAACTGTTTAGATCTGGGGTGTCAAACTCAATCGCTTAACGGGCCAAAACTCAAATCACACGTAAGGTTGCGGTCCGGACAGGATAAACATTCAATAAGCCGAACATTAAAACTTTTTAAAACATATAATATAAATTAAAACATTAAAAAGTTTTAATAATAAAACAACATTAGTATACACATTTTAACTCTAATTATCATCTTCTTCTTCTTCTTCTTCTTCTTCTTCTTCTTCTTCTTCTTCTTCTTCTTCTTCTTCTTCTTCTTCAGCGTCCCGAGCCATTGAGGTTCTTTGCTGCAGATACAATTCGTCTCCATTCGTCTCTCTGGTGGGCCTTCTCTTGCCAGTCGTTGATTCCAAGTGCTTGTAGGTCTGTATATGTATTATCTCTCCACCGCCTTCTTGGTCTACCTCGGGATAACTCTAATTATATAAATAACATATAATTTATTAATAATAACTAATTTGTCAGAGCACAATGTTTGGCATCTTTTCTTGGCTACAAGTTCGTTTATGTTGGGAGTAATGTTTTGTGTCACTGAGATTCTCATGATGGTCTGCAAGTATTCATCAGTGAGACGACTCCTGTGTGATGTTTTGTTAATCTTCATCACAGAAAACAGCTGCTCACATTGATATGTGCTACCAAACATGCTCAAGATTCGAGCCGCATGTAGACGAAGCTGGGGCATCTCTTCAGGAATGAAACGAGTGAACTGTGCAGGCTCCACAGTGTCGTACTTTGCCTTTAGGGTCCCATTGGTGATTACACTGCAGCCATATTAACTCCATCTGCAAATTTACAGATGCAGTTTCCACATCTATGACAAATGGATTACGAAACAGCTAGAAATTACTTTTCTGTGCTTCAAAGTCACTAAAGCGCCGTGCGAACTCGGTGCGAAGTAAGCTAAGTTTTTCAGCAAAGTCTGCATTGGGAAACACCACTGCGTTGACTTGGTTTAACTTTGCCTGGTAACAAGAAAAGTGAGACAGGTTGCATTGGTGCGTTAGTGTCTCCCATAAGCGCAGCTTTACTTGAAATGCCTTCACTGCATCATGCATGTCAGTGATAACGTGATCCCGTCCCTGGAGCTGCAAGTTCAAGTCGTTGAGATGATTGGTTATATCAGACAGAAATGCCATTTCACATTTCCACTTTTTATCACGAAAAACTGTGGAATCTTTTCCTTTATTGTCCATGAATTGACAGATTTCCTCGATCAGCTGGAAAAAAATCGACTGAGAAATTTTCCCCGACTTAGCCAACGCACCTCTGTGTGATAAGGCATGTCACTGAACGCCGACTCTATTTCCTGCAAAAAAGACTGAAATTGGCGGTGATTTAAACCTTTGGCTCTGATAAAGTTGACGGTTTGTGTTACAATGTTCATTACTTCTTCCATGTTGAGGACTTTACCACATAGCAATTCTTGGTGTATGATGCAGTGGTATACTTTCAATTCACCAGTACATTTCTCCTGCATCTTTAACCGCATCCTTCCAACTAGTCCATTTTTCCGCCACACATCGCCGCTGCTCCATCTGTTGTCAATCCAACAAGCTTGTCCCAAGGCAGCTTCATGTTGGTTAAACTTTGACGTACATTGTCAAAAATGTCTTTTCCAGTCATTGTCCCATGCATGGATTTCATGCTGTGATGTTAGATGCCTCTTCAATTCTTCTACATTCTGTAGCTTCTGCTCTGCATTCAGGATGTTTAACTTGTCTTGATGTTTAGTCTCGTGGTGCCTTCTCAGATTATATTCTTTGATCACAGCCACATTATCTCTACAAATTAGACACACAGGTTTACCGCCAATATCAGTAAACATATATTCAGCCTCCCAGCAGCCTTGAAAGGCTCTGTTTTCAGAATCAACTTTTCTCTTGGCCATTTTAAAGGCTAGCTTTGTAATATGAAGTGATAATAATAAATTATACTGTGCTACCTTGTTACATCTATATCTATAAAAGAGACTGTATGTTTGTGGTTGGGGATGTATTTGCTGCGTTCGCGAACGGTCCATCCGATTGAGATGAAATTTTCTACACGTCTTCTTTTCATTCCTGTGCAACCGACTGTACTAGTTTCTTAGGGTGCAATCTATTTACTTACTAAAATTTCATTTTGTAATTACATGACTTAACATAAGAAATATTCCATAAAGGGACATAACTTTTAGTAGCATTGCTATATGTTAGGTTAAGTCCCCTGGCTAAATCAAATCAAATCAAATCAAAAGCTATAGATAGATAGATAGATAGATAGATAGATAGATAGATAGATAGATAGATAGATAGATAGATAGATAGATAGATAGATAGATAGATAGATAGATAGATAGATAGATAGATAGATAGATAGATAGATAGATAGATAGCTAGATAGATAGATAGATAGATAGATAGATAGATAGATAGATAGATAGATAGATAGATAGATAACTGTAGAAAATGAGCTTGTAAGTGAAAGCATCACCCTCTCGATGTGGAACTACAATAAAGCAGACTGGGCAATGTACAAGAATCGCACCAGCATACTGGTTAGAAACCTGAACAATGAGAAAGACATAAATAAAGTAGTTGAAGAATTTGGGAAATGCATACTACAGGCAGCGCGTGAAACAGTACCAAGAGAAGCCCGTAAACAATATAAACCCTACTGGAGTAGTGAACTGGAACAGTTGCATAATGATGTGGAAGTATGTAGAAAGCAAGCAGAGGTCACATCCAGCCAAGAGCACCACAATAAATTCCAGCATGCAAAAGCCAAATTTCAAAGGGCCAAGCTGCAGGCTAGACGGAAAAGCTGGCAGGAAAAAACAGAGTCTCTGAACTTTGAAAGAGACACAAGGAAATTGTGGAAGTTAATAAAACAACTTAACGATGAGGGCACAGGGAGAAACTCAAAAATTGCACTACATAAAGATAGTATCACACGACATTCTTTATGATAAGTGCGTGCGATGGTCGTTGTCTAGGTAACGATGCTCCTGGTGTGTCAATTGAGCTATCTAACTGTCTCACAATGCAACTCACCCCAGTAATACACATCCATCAGTCAGTAAACAGGATTGAGTTGGCGCACATAATCCTTTAATACAGAAAGAACACGGACAAACGGAACATCCTTATATATCCAGAACACAATATAAATTCACCGAATAAGTATATCCTCCTCACACTTAATCCGCACACATCACTGCCTTCTCAAGGCCTCCTTACTCTCGAATGTACACGACAGGTATCCAGCTACTAGCCCCAGCTGGACCTCACACACGACAACCCACACAATGGGTATAGGCCTACACTCACTATCCACCCCACTCTGGGTTTTAGGCCTGCATTCAAACTCGGAGAACAACACAATCCAGGACGGAGCTCTATCCGTCCTACCTCCGCTTTTATCCTTCACCTCCCGACCCGTTCGGAGTCAAAACATCAACTGTCTTAAACGACCTGACCCGCAGTCGGTCTCTTCTCTCACTGACTTTCAAGTCTCCTGACTTCACACAACACTCAACTGTCTTTCCCCCATCCACCCTAGGGGTATCCACTCACATGGGCCTCATTATTTCTCAGGGCTGATTGTTTCTCTCGTAGTCCCGCTACACAGGTCACTCATCTCAATGTCAATGACCCAGGCATATGTCATTATCCCCCCCCCCCCTTTAAAAGAAAACATCGTTTTCAAATGTTGGGAGACTAATACTTATCAAATATGTGACCGAGACATATTGCCTGGGTAGCCCTAAGTATGGCGCCACCTTACTCTAGCTACCACACTAAATAATACATCAAATGCTCATAGTACACTCCCATATTCCCCACACATCAATATATCCAACTTTCTATCTTGTGTACCAATGCATGAACTAATACATCACATAATAATAATACATCATAGGAAACATCATATCTGTGTATCTGCAGGTCTCTTACCATCCTCAAAAGGACACAAGCTATTTGTGTACCGACCCTATATCAGGTGGTTCTTTTCTTGCCTCAAACCTCCACCTATGATTCCTGTCGATGCTGTGTCTACCCTTCATATACCCATGCCTCATGTTTCCTATATCTTTACCACATCTGTTTGCTAATCCTGGTTCAGTGATGTCGTTAACACTCTTTTGAACTGCGTTAACATTGCTATCCGCATATTGTACTGTTACACTGGAGTCTCTGTTTATTCTGACCTCTTTATTAAATCCTGGCCAATATACCTAGCATCCTGCTCTATGCAGCTTCCGCCTTACTCCTATGTGCCCTGCACATGCCCTATCCTGAGCTGTTCTAGTATATCGGTCTCTATATGCTAAGGGTAATACTACTTGCCCACATGCAGTTCCGCCATCTGAAAACCTGCGAGTGAGACCATTGTTCTTCCTTTCGAAGCACCATCTACCCTTCTTTAATTGTCTATGTCTCACTTTCCTACACCCTTGGAAACATTTATCGAGAGTAGTATCTTGTCTCTGGCATTCCCTACAGCTATATTTAAGATCCATTCTCACCTGCTCAGCTGTCCCATCGTTGTCCTCTGTGTCTACTTCAAGTGCCACTTTTTCTTCAGCTATACTCTCTAATTTAGGTTTTCTTTTTGTAACTACCCCGTTACTACTTACACTATGTATCTGGTCCCAATAAACTACTTCTTCTGTACAATCTTTAACTCCTGCTACATTTCCTATGATCAAATCCGCCACTGGTGCGTCCAGAACACACGCTGTCACTCTTCCTGTGATATATGATGTTTTCACTGTTATCACGGCTAATGGGTAGAATTCTACTGTGCCGTTGAATGTTATGCATCTAATCTTTTCCCCTGTATAATCCGAGGGGTTCACTAAACATTTTCTAACTCCGATAGACGTACACCCTGAATCTCTAATTGTTAATGCTGGCCTATCATTAACGAAACCATGGTGCATCTTCATGCTTCCATCTGCATGGACTGCTGATCCTGCTTTCACTGTATGACCACACACTAAGACTGGCTGACCGTCTTTTTCAAAAATAGGTTTGCACCCACTACAATCTTCATTGTTGATAGTCTCAATAACTAGTGCTGCATTAGAATGCTCCGTTTCCCTCATCGTACAATGATAGCTGACATTCCCCTTCCTTCCACATTTGCAACAAGTGATCTCCCTTTTACTGTTGTTCGTTGGTCCATCTGATGGTTGTGCATCACACTCTGCCATTTTGTGTCTCCAGCTCCCACAATTCCAGCATCCGGCATAACTATTTGGACGCCTCTGGAAATTTCCCCTTTTGTATGGGTACCGTCCTGCTCTGCCAAAATGGTTGCCACGGAAACCATTATCTTGAGACTCTTGTTGTTCATATTTCTGTGCTGAATCCACACTTTTCGACCTTGGTCTTCTTCTTCTTCTTCGTTCATCCGGAGGTTTTTTTTCGGATGTGATTGCGTTGTGCCTGTTTACAGCAGAGCTGCGTTCTTGCGCCGTTAGGCCGACACATCCGACTTCTGCGGGAATTTGTTGACCGGGTTAACCTTCCCGGGGGTTTCTTAGGACGTTTGACTCTCACTGTTGTGGTGTTATCCCCCATCCCAGCGGGTCCATATAGAACAGCCAAAGATCCTGGTCAGCCCTCAAGGGAAGGCAGGGGCAGACCATGGGCATTCCCCGCCATCCAAGGAGGCTTCCATACTTGCAGAGCCGATACATAGCGCTCTGGTACTGGGCTCACCCAAGGAATCGTCACGTCCTGCACATGGCTGCTTAGCCTCACTTCCGTATATTGGGCCTTCCGTTCACCATAGGCTGTTCTTCCGGAAACCAGAAGTATGCAGTCTGCAGATGACATCCACACAGTGAGCTTTCGATTCGGACTTTCCATGTAATGGATTTGCTATCCAAGCAATATTCCATTTCGTGCCACTGGGACACTTTTCCACCTTTTATGAAGCCCACACAGTGGGCTTTTGATTCGGACTTTCCACGTAATGGATTTGCTATCCAAGCAATATTCCATTTCATGCCACTAGGACACTTTTCCACCTTTTATGAAGCCCACACAATGGGCTTTTGATTCGGACTTTCCACGTAATGGATTTGCTATCCAAGCAATATTCCATTTCGTGCCACTAGGACACTTTTCCACCTTTTATGAAACCCACACAGCGAGCTTTCGATTTGGACTTTCCACATAATGGATTTGCTATCCAAGCAATATTCCATTTCATGCCTCTGGGTCTTCATGCACCTTTAAATGTCAACCTGTATATAGTTAAAGTAAGCTGCGGTCAACTTGAGCTTGTTGATATCTCCATAGAGCTTGTCCTCAAATGAAGCAGGTGTGGGCCAAAATATCTTTCTCTGTTCTGCATACGTTGGGCAATCCTGCAGCAAATGTTTTGCTGTCATTTTTCCAGTTCTACAATTACATTCATCGGTATCTCCTATCTTTAGTTTATTGAACAAGTGGTATTTCAGCCTGTTATGTCCTGTGCGGAGTCTGAAGATTGCTACTTGTTCTCTTCGGTCGAGTTTGTAATATGCATCATCCTTCTGATGGCCTGGATGCTCTGATTCCCATTTGGTTCTATAAGTGCTTTTTATCAACCTCTTTGCCTCATTATAGGTTATGTCTATGTCAGGCTGTGGTAGTCGTCCGCCCTCTTTTGCCAGTCTGTCAGCCTCTTCGTTTCCAGGTATACTGCAATGTGATGGGATCCACTGTATTACAACTTTTTTGGATTTCTGGCATAGACCATGGAGTGCTGCTCTTAGGTCAGTTAGTTCTGTGCTGTTATTGCTCTTCAGTATTGAGACAGCTGACTTTGCATCTGTGAAGATAGCTATTTGCTTCTCTTTATTTTCCTCCATCAGGAGCATTTCTGCTGCAGTTTTCAGAGCCTCTACCTCCGCTTTGAAGTTACTTGAAAATTTTCCAGTTGCCATTGAATGTGTTTTTTTCACTCCATTTTTTAAATTTAGGAGAACTCCGCCTCCTCCATTCTCTATTGAATTTTTGGCTGATCCATCTGTATATGCATGGGTCCAATTCCTGCTTGGGTAATGTTCTTTTATGTAGTTTAGGGTTATTTCTCTTCTTTCGGTTTCATGCTGAGTGTTCTTTTTCTCAATACCAGGAATGTTTTCTATCATCTCAGGCAGTTGCTGCTGTCGCCAAGCTGGGAACTTGTGTGCATTGTGTATGGGCTTGACTGTTGATATGTTAAGAATAGGATCTGCCCTAATCCTTCGTTTTGCTGTTTCTACAAAGTTGCTACGCTTCAGTCTTCCCTTTCCAAAACCATTAAATCTGTTGTACATAGGGTGGTCTGTCAATCTTCTAAATTTTTCTGCTTGTTGCTGGGCTCTGCTATCTCTTCTATCCTGCATTGGTTGTAAACAAGTGATCTTTTCTAGTTCATTAATAGGCGTTGTCTTCAGGCTTCCAGTTATAATTCGCATTCCTTGGTTTTGGACTCTACTTATTTTGTTAAAGTTTGACTTAGCTGCTGTTGCCCAAGCTGCAATGCCATATTCCAGTACTGGCCTCACCCGTCCAGTATATAACTTCTTGAGAACTTTCTCATCTGCTCCCCACGTTGTACCAGCAAGCTTTTTCATGATTGCCATTCTCTGCCTTGCTCTTGTTCGATTTTTCTCAACCTGTGTCTTCCATGTCAGGCGACGATCAAAGGTGACTCCTAGATAGTTTGGATTTTCTTCATGGCGCAATATTTTTCCATTCAATACCAGCTTAGGTTGCTGAGGTTTATTTGAGAGGGAGAACACTGTGCATGTTGTTTTCTCCTCACTTATCTTCACTAGCCATGATTTTGACCAGTCCTCTAGCGCTAATAAGGCTTGCTGTATTCTGCTGTTAGCTGTGCTAATATATTCTTCAGATGTCCATATGGCTAGGTCATCTGCAAAGGAGGATGTGTGTACTCTGGCTGGAAAATTTTCTGTGATGTCATTTATATATGCTAGGAATAATGTTGGTGAAAGAACTCCTCCTTGGGGGACACCTTGCTCCAGCAGCATCATTTTGCTTGTTTGTCCTTGTACTTTTGTCCTGGCAGTTCTGTTCTCAAGGTAGTGGCTGATCCATTTATACATTTTTCCACAAACATGCATGTTTTGCAGTTTTACTTTCAGTCCTTCCTTCCATACTTTATCAAATGCTTTTTCTAAATCTATCCAGACTGCTAGTGTGTGCTTTTTCTCTTGGAAGGCATCCTCTATTTCCTGAGCTATATAGGTTATTTGATCTTCAGTGGATCTGTACTTTCTGAATCCTGCTTGGTGTGGTGTTAAGAGTTTGTTTTCTTCCAGATGCCATGTTAGCCTGCCATTGATAATGCGTTCCATTAATTTTCCTACACAGCTAAGTAGACTGATAGGTCGATAGCCATTTGGTTCTTCCAGGTCTTTTCCTTTCTTTGGGACTGGTATTAGTATAGCTTCCTTCCATGCCTGTGGGACTATTCCTCTCTTCCAGCTGTTATTTAGGACTGCTAGTAGTTTCTTCTTTGCCTTGGTGCCTAGTCCTATTAGCATTTCATTTGTGATTCCATCCTTTCCTGGTGATTTCTTCTTTTTTAGGGTATTCATTGCCTGTTCCATTTCTTCCATTGTTAGATTTGCCATCATATATTCTGCTGCTGTCTCTGTATTTCTATGATGTATCTGTTTGTCTTTGATTGCTTTCTTCTGTTCAGTTGTAATATCAATGTGGTTTGCATTGGCATAGTGTTCCATTAGTGCATTTGCAGCCTTTTTTCCTGTAAGCAAGGCATTTCCTTGTTTAATTGTTATTTGTTTGTTTCTAGGTCCTTCATTGTTCATGGCTTTCACTAGTTTCCATAGTTTGTTTCCATCCCTGTCAAAATTCAGGTTTTCTGTTTTTTCCCTCCAACGATCTCTTGTTGTTTGATTTACTGTTCTTTTATATTTTGCTGAGATGGCTTTGAGAGAGGTATTCGCTTCAATTGTTTGTTCTCTCTCTGCTGTCTTCCTGGCATCTTCAACTTTGTCCTCCAAACTTTGTAGTTCTTCAGTCCAGTATGGTTTGTAATTTTTCCTCGCTCCTCTTGGAATGGACTCAGTGGCTGCCTGTATTATTGCTCTGTTTAGACTTTCCACCATTTGCTTCATGTTGCCATATCGTGTATTTATGTTTTCACAATATTTGTCTGTTAGTGTGGCAAATCTGTCCCAATCTGCTCGTTTGTAATTCCAGCGGGGCAAGGGCTTTTGCTCCTGTGGAACATACTCCATATTCATTACAAGCTTGATTGGTCTGTGGTCACTACCTGCTAATTGGTCAAGCACATGGCGATCGATTTTGAGGAGGATGTCTCCTGTGCAGAAAGCTAAGTCTGGAGTAGAAGTGGTAATCCATCTTCTGAAGTAGAAGCTCGGTGTGTCATCCGCTTTGTTGAGTAGATGGAGATTTGAGTCTATTTCCCAGTCCTCCACTTCATCTCCTCTTTTGTCAGTATCTGGGTATCCCCATCTTTCTGAACGGCTATTAAAGTCTCCGACAATAATGCAATTTGTGTCAGTTATTTTCATGTTTGAGAGTGTAAGATCCTTATCTGCTGGGCTATAAAGATTGTAAATTCTTATTTTCCGATCTTGGTCTAATAACTGGATTCTGGTCCTGTTTAGTGTACGCTGCACAAACTATTTCCTCACTCATTAGTCTACCAATAGAACTGTTTGGATGTGCAGTCATGTAGTTTTGCCCTAACTGTGACATTGTGTCTATGACCTTTGGCTTACGTTCCTCAAAGAAAGTCACTAAGTTTGTATTGCATGATGATAACACTTTGTCTCTTAACATTAAATCCACTAATTTATTAAAATCTTTCCCTACCTCTGCAAGGTCCATCCATTTATTAAATATGTTCTTTACTGTTGTAACAAAATCTGTGAAATCTTGATTTGTCTCTGGTCCTAAGTGTCTAAACTTTGTTCTGTAGCCATGCTCAGTTAGTTGGAACTTTGTTAACAAACGTTGCCGCAAAATAGTGTAGTTGTTTCTTTCTTCCACAGGTAAATTAAACATTGTATCTAGGGCCTTACCCGTAAGAAACTCGCCAATCCGCATCGCATATTCTTCTTCTGGGATACCTAAAGTTTTTGCAGATGCTTGGAATCTGTCAAGATACGATTCAAGGTTGTCACGGTCCGTAAAATATGGCAGTTTTAGTCGCTGTGACGACTGCGAAGGTCTTCTACCTTCCTCACTTTTACCTTTCGAAGATAGTTCTAATTTTCTGAGTGCAATTTCCGCTTCCATCTTAATCTTCTCTTTCTAGATTTTCACCGCATTTGTTTGTTTTAACTTTTCAAGTTCCAGTTGTGTCATTTCTAGTTTCAATTGTGTCTCTTTCTCTTCCTGTAGACGCTTGTTTTCCATTTCAGCTAACTTTACTTGTGTCTCTTTCTCTTCCTGTAGACGCTTTGCCTCGCGTTCATTATGCCTCTCCTCTCTTTCCGTCTGTTTTTGTTCTTTTGCTTCTGCATACTCCTGTAACTACTTTACCCTTCAGGCCTAACCGTTCACCTGCTTCAATATATTCCATTAAAGTAGGCATCTTGTACTTGTGGACACGTTGCTGTCTGTCAGCCAATTATAAATGTAAAGACTCTGATACTAGTCTTTGTGTGCCCTCCCTAAGTACACCTCCTCTCAGACTGTACGTAAATTCGTAGTGCTAATAATATCACTCTGTACTCACCCAGTCACTCTATAAGCACTAGGCAGTGAGGGGGAAATATCAACTATACTCCCTCGCATATATACCAAATAGCTGTAAAAAAAACTTGGAAATATATTTAAACATATATATATATATACACACATATACAAAACCAATGAATGATAACAGTAAGTGTTGTCTATAAAATGTTAGACTCACAAGCCAAGTACACGGAGACGGTGATCACAAATAAACCACAGTAACAACCACAAGCTTGAGTAAAACGACCACAGTGCGCGTAATAATATGTAACCGGACACCGACCACTAGACAGTAGAAATGACGAAAGATCACAATAATAACATATATCCGAACACAACAAATATCATATGTAAATATAACGAAAAGAAAGAAAGAGAAAAAAAAATTATAGCATCAAAATATTCACAGATCTGACGTTAAACACAAACTGGCACGTTATATAATTCAGGACCGTCCCTGCAGAACCAAACAAACCGACCTTTCGATTTTCTTCCCAGAAAATATATGGTGCACCTCAGAAAATAACTTTTCGCCCTGTCTCCCGACCTTCGAGAAACAACACAACAATCCCCTACTCTTGACAAACACTGGACCACATACAAATAATTGCGTAACACCCGACAACAATAAATATGACGATGGGAGCAAACAAAATGTGCAAATTGTTGGCCGACAAATATGTGCCTATTAATCCGTCGCCACAAGTTCGTTTTTAATAATTTCCCACAATCGGCTGGAAATATCTGTGTTAAATTTTTCGAAATGTCTACAACGCTAGATTTCAAACGACTTGCTGTTTTGTCGAGTGGTCACTGAATTTCCCGTGGTGATCACAAGTTCCAACTGTCGACAAAAGTTGAAGATGATAGTGATTATCCAAAGTGTTCTTTCGATATGTTGTTAGTTTCCCTGGACGTGATGACAACAGAGTAATAATCCAAACGTTTTTATACCTTCGTAGCGGAGATGGTCTGTAGTTGTATCAATTATGTGATAGATTCACGCAGAAAGACAAAGTTCAACATAAAAATGACAGCAAATGTCCAACACTTTACCTCTGAACAGTCGGTTCTTTTTGGCAACTGTATGCAACCAAGCGTGCGGTGATGATACCTTATCCTTCGTTGAAAATAATGTTTGCTCATAACAGAGTAATGATTACAAAGGGATTCACAAAGACGGAACATAAAGTCTGGTTTCGTTCATAAACAACTTGTTTATCCAGTTCTCCTCTGGAAAATCTCAGTAACTTTCCACTGTCCCCAACCTTGACCCGCAGGTCAACTTCAGTAATCTTTGTCACAATAATACACACTGTAAACTGACCAGAAACTTTTCCCGTTATCCACAAAGACACTTGTCCTGTCCCACCCAGCTGTGGTAGGGGTACCGTTACTACCCCTTGGTCAGCTGTCCTCGTAAACAGCGCTGACCCGATTTGTCCGTGGAAACTCACAATTTCCACCGTCCTCCCCCGTCGTGTTAGCTGTGGTGAAATTCTTCACCTGTCGACTCGTGACCACACCGTGCGCCGCATCAGCACACACACACCTGTCAATATCTTTGAATTTTCAATTCTGTCTTTATCACCGACAGCGATTACTGTCCCATTATGCTGACTCGCTCTTGTCGCAAACACGTTTTTGTCCACGCGACATTTCACCTGTGCTGTCCTCTAGCACAGTCTCTTGACGTATAAACACATGCGCCTGTCGTCTCAACCACGACAGTTTTTGTCTGTGCGCTCTTTGTAACTAGTGACCCACCCCGTCACTCCCCACTCTCCGTTGACCTGTGCCGTGTCTCCTCCTGGCGCCCCGCCTCGTCTGTTTACGTGTGCTGACTGTCCGGTAATTTACCTGTAGTGTGACCTTCTCGTGAACTGTGTATTACTTCTCGGACCTTTGGCATTGACCGTCTACTGAAAATGGTGTTTATTCTTTGTGCCATAATTGTCGTTGTAATTGGGCATCCGACTAATGTCTCTGATCTTAGTAACCTCTCTAATCGACAAGTTCACAGATAACGAGAATGACAACAATGTCTATATTGTTCTTGATTGGACGAAGCCTCCCAGATATCACACGACGTTCTTTATGATAAGTGCGTGCGATGGTCGTTGTCTAGGTAACGATGCTCCTGGTGTGTCAATTGAGCTATCTAACTGTCTCACAATGCAACTCACCCCAGTAATACACATCCATCAGTCAGTAAACAAGATTGAGTTGGCGCACATAATCCTTTAATACAGAAAGAACACGGACAAACGGAACATCCTTATATATCCAGACACAATATAAATCCACAGAATAATTATATCCTCCACACACTTAATCCGCACACATCACTGCCTTCTCAAGGCCTCCTTACTCTCGAATGTACACGACAGGTATTCAGCTACTAGCCCCAGCTGGACCTCACACACGACAACCCACACAATGGGTATAGGCCTACACTCACTATCCACCCCACTCTGGATTTTAGGCCTGCATTCAAACTCGGAGAACAACACAATCCAGGACGGAGCTCTATCCGTCCTACCTCCGCTTTTATCCTTCACCTCCCGACCCGTTCGGAGTCAAAACATCAACTGTCTTAAACGACCTGACCCGCAGTCGGTCTCTTCTCTCACTGACTTACAAGTCTCCTGACTTCACACAACACTCAACTGTCTTTCGCCCCATCCACCCTAGGGGTATCCACTCACACCCGCCCCATTATTTCTCAGGGCTGATTGTTTCTCTCGTAGTCCCGCTACACAGGTCACTCATCTCAATGTCAATGACCCAGGCATATGTCAGATGGAAACATCTTAACAAGAAAGCAAACAGCTGACCATTTTGCGGACTCATTCGAACAAGATAACAATATCAAAATTAGTCCAGAGAAACAACAAGAGATTCGAGAGAAACGGCAACATACAGGACAGAAGGAAATAGTACATGAGGTTCTGGAGGCACCCATCACAATCAGCGAACTGGAGCTAGCCATATCAAAACTGAAAATGAGAAAGTCACCAGGAGCTGATGGTATCTCCAATGAAATGATCAGGAACCTAGGAACAGAGGCCAAAGCAAAGCTGTTGCAGATCTTCAATAACAGTTGGACCTTAGGCAGTGTTCCACAAGACTGGAGAGAAGCAATCATGATAACCCTCCTAAAATCAGGGAAAGATAGTTCCATTGCCTCTAGATACAGACCAATTAGCCTCACCAGCTGTGTCTGCAAAACACTGGAGCGCATCATCAATCACAGACTGCAGTGGTACTTGGAAGTAAAAACATCCTTGTGCCACAGCAGGCTGGATTTAGGCAGTGCTACTCTACGGAAGATCAGACAACCTACCTCTCTCAAGAAATTTAGGATGCATTCCAAGAGAAGAAGCTGGTGCTTGCGGCATGGATAGATTTGAAGAAAGCCTTTGACAAAGTCTGGAAAGAAGGTCTGATGAATAAACTGAGAAACTGCAAAGTCAATGGAAGAATGTACAAATGGGTGAAAGCATACTTGCACAACAGAAGAGCCCGAGTACAGATAGAAGGACTAAAGAGCAAGAAAGTACTACTGCGTCACGGTGTTCCCCAGGGCGGAGTCTTGTCCCCCACACTCTTTCTAATCTTCATCAATGATCTCGTTGCTAATCTACTGCATGGAATTAAAGCCGCAATGTACGCCGATGACCTGGTTCTATGGAGCACAAATGAACATGCATCAGTGGCCACCAGATTACTACAAAGAGCTGTAGATACATTTGTTGCATGGGCAAATAGATGGTGTGTCAGCATAAATCATAAACACTGACAAGTGCACCACCACCCTATTTATCCTCTCTCCAAAACAAAAGGCAGGGACCATCCAGATAAATGGAACACCCCTAAGAGAAGATAAAGAACCAACATACCTTGGAGTAACATTTGATGGCAGGCTGACATGGAGAAAGCACATCAACAAAGCAGTAGCAAAAGCCAGAAGGAAAATAGCCATTCTGAGAAAGCTAAGTGGAACCACATGGGGAGCCAGTAGGAAAATACTTAGCAAAGTTTATCAACAGAGCATACGACCACACCTGGAATACGGGTCAACTGCGTGGTGTTCGGCATCAAAAACCACACTACAAGAGCTGGACAAAGTGCAAAATCAAGCACTTAGAGTCACCACAGGAGGGATGAGATCAACCCCTATAGTGGAAATGGAGAAGATGGGGAGGACACATGCAGTGACTGAGCGCAGAGATACGAAAACGCTAATACAAGCAGAAAAGTTCCTCAGCTTGCCAGGCCACCCTATGAAGAACAGATTTGAAAACCTAGCTATGGGGCGGTTGAAAAGAAGTAGTTTTATCCACCAGGCCAAACGACTCTGCAGAGAAACCACCGATCTGCCCACAGTTGGTATCCCCCTAACAACTATTCCAGAGCGAACTCCGTGGAAAGATGAGCGTAGACTATCATTACAAATCCAGACAAAAGTGAGAGGAATATTTGACAAGGAAGAACAGAACATTGTGCAGCGCAGAACAGCCACTCTCAGATTCCTTGATGAAGAATACACACAGGACGTCTGGATCCGAGTCTACACAGATGGGTCAGCACAAAATGCTGTTCGAAATGGAGGAGCGGGAGTGTACATAGAATACCCAAATAATGCCAGGGATAGCTAGAGTACCGACAGGAAAGTACTGCCATAACTACTATGCTGAAATTGAGGCAATCAAGATAGCAACAGAGAAATTACTAAATACCAGCAATGGTACACAACCTGTGGTGCTATTGACAGATGCAAAATCAGTACTCGAGGCGCTCCTGTCTGGGAAATTGCCAGTACTAAGGACACTACTTTCCGAACTTAGCAATCAGCATAAGGTCACCATACAGTGGATACCATCCCACTGTGGAGTACCCGGGAACGACAGAGCTGATCAATTGGCTAAGGAAGGAGCCAAAGAAGAACAGCCTGATGTGACTGTAACATACCACCAAAAGAAAAGAATGATCAAATCAGTCAGAAAGCCACCAGTCAGCATAAGGTCAACATACAGTGGATACCATCCCACTGTGGAGTACTGTTGTAATAAAAACAGTTGGTGCTTGTTTTGTTTTGTGCTTGCTAAAAACTTTTGGTGCTGTTTAGTGCTCTTTTGGGTCGATTTTTGGTGCTTTTTCATCAAAGGGCGATGGCAACACTGCGCACAGGAAGCTGAAGCGATTCCCTAACTGATACTTAAAATGGAGGACATGATTACATCAAAGTCATCAATAATATTGTAGGTAGTCTAGGTAGTAATAGGTAATATGCAGACAGTTAATACCGCCCTCCATTATCTGGAAACCATAGCAACTCCGATACAAGGACAGTAGGGTTTCTTATTTAGAAACGTACCTAACCGCTTTGTTGGAATATAATTTTTTTTTTTTTTTTTGGGGGGGGGGGGGGGGGTTTGGCGGTTTCCCCAGACCAGCTGGTTCCCCCGCCTCCCCCTTTTTTGGCGTAGACCCTTAGTCTCACTGTGAGCTATTGCCCACAGTGGTCCACCGAGCCCACATTTAAGGTGAAGCCACGTGAGGTGGTTTGTGGTTTGATCACCCCGGCCCCCGACCAGACCAGGCACACTACTGTGGGGGATGCAGCAAATGCGTCTGATCCTAGCCAAAGGACGGAGAAGGATCATCCTGGCCTCCGACCAGACCAAGCGTACTACTGAAAGCCAGCAAATACACTTTGATCTTAGCCAAAAGGCCGAGAAGCGATTTAGGTCTCACACGAGTTAGGTCTCACACGTGAACCTGAAGTAGACGAACGAACGAACTTTATTTTAAAACGGTAACAAATTGGGCAGCATGCCCGTCTTACATTCGGCCCTTTCAATCACTCATCTTACATTCATCAAATGTGCATGTTACATTTACATAGGGGGAAAGACATTGTCAAATGGATTTTGTAAGCATAAACAATGCATATTACGCATGATACATTCACATGGGGAACAACAAAAAAACATGTCAAATGAAAGTTGTAAACATAAACAGTGCATATTGCAATGTGGTGAGAGACATCCCCCATCCACCCTCACATCCCGCAGCCACCCTCACACCCCGCAGCCACCACACCTCCCCCACTCACCCACACATACCTATACGCACTCATACGGACCCAGGCAAACATACATGCCACCATCCACCCGCTGATCCCCCACCCACATATATTTCCTCACCCACATACACATCCCCCACCCATACCATAACCAACATGTACACACAAACCCACATATTCTCCACCACCCACCCACACACCCGCAAACACCCAGTAATACACACATCACAAAACCACACACACACACATCCCGCACCTATCAACACACACATCCCGCACCCTCACAATTTTCCCCACCCACCCACACACACATCAGCCAACCTACACCCACTCACCAACCCAATATTCGCCACCTCTCAACTACACATCCCCCCCCCCTATACACACATCCCCACCCATAAACACATCTCCCCACCTGCCCACACATATCCCCCACCTATATACACCCAAAAACACACACCTCCCACCCACACACAACCCAACTAGACTAGGAAAGTAGAACATTGTAGTACGATCCTGACCCACCACTGCCACTCACCAGGCGAGAGTAAGTTACTATTTTATTTATTAGTATTAATTACTATTATTAAGTAGAAGTAAGTACTAGCAAGAACCATCAGATTTTAAATAGCTTCTTTTTTTTTGTGCGCGTGTGTGTATGTGTGTGGGTGGAAATATACACATAAATGTGTATGTATATTTGGTATGTATATATCTCTGTCGGTAGTGTCTGTGCTGATGTATATTTGACCCCTAGTCATGCATGGATAAACGTATAGTTTTCATTAAAAAGATATATATATATATATATATATATATATATATATATATATATATATATATATATATATATATATATATATATATATATATATATATATTAAAAAAAGATAAACATTGCCTCAAAGAAAAACAAAAATATTATTCTACGTTGACCTCAGAAGTTCTCTGGGCTGTTCTTTTGCCCGAGCAATACGGTTTTCAAGAACTTGCTTAAACTGAAATGGTGCAGTTATGCACAAGCATCTCTCCACGATGATTAAAGCTGTCAGCCTGGAGAGAAGGAGCTTAATATACCTATTTCTTCTCGCAGGAGCTTAATATACCTATTTCTTCTCGCAGGAGCTTAATATACCTATTTCTTCTCGCAGGAGCTTAATATACCTATTTCTTCTCGCAGGAGCTTAATATACCTATTTGTTTCCAATTCATATTGTTATATCCTGCTGCAGCCGCTGCTTTTTCTTTCTACCTAGAGAAGGCTGTGTGCGGCATACCAATCGTCAGGTAAACTAATTATGAAGACTCGAAATGTAAATCCGCAGCATTGACGGCAGGCGTATAGCCGATGTTAATAAAGAGAGCCGTTACTAAACATCCCAGGTTAGAAATTGCCAATCGGCTTTTTCCTGTGCCATTAGTTGTTCACTGATGAACAGCTGGGAAACCCCACATATCTCGTCTCAAGGCGGGCTGGCCACAAAACTATATACATGAGGCCAAAGTGCCTGCCTTCACAAACCGAGCTGGCTGCTAACAAAGAAAGACAGAAGAAAGGACTGAGAAAACATCAGGCAGCGAAAAACAAGCAAGTAGAAACCAGCCCGTTGGGTTCATCAGAAGACGTTCAGAAAGAATAGCGTCTCGCAGAAGACAAAGTGATGGTTAGTACACTTGCTGTAGCCAAGGCTATTGTCACAGTGACATTTGTGTGTGCGGTGCATTAGCCTTTACAATGAAGTCGTCGTTAATTACTTTCGCAGTTTTAATATTCTGTTTGTTTGCTATTATGGCGTTTTAACGGTTAGCCTTAATTTTTTTTTTTTTTTAAACTTTTATTGAGTGTTAAAATCGTTGCAAAGTGTATTGTTTGTGTTTTTACAGAGCGTTGCATGTGGGCGTGTAGGTGACATATGCGCAAAAGTTACAAATATTTTATACATTTAAACATTCCTCCATTGACATTGTTGTAAGGAAATATTTTAAATCAACAGCGTGATGGTAGTGGGCTGTTTTTATTTCCCTTGCCGCCCCGCTCTCCTGTCAGCTCCAAAACTCCTACCAAGTACCATCACCACACCTCGGGGTCGGGGATGATAAACATGGCTGTGTAAAAACTGTTTAGAACCAACCGGTGAGGGTGGCAGCAGAGACAACAATCACTGTATCAAAAAGGTGGGAAAGGGGGATGTGACAGTATACGCGTTTACAAAGCCATATATATTAATAGTGATTACAATGATAATAATGCAAATAACAACCAAATACATAAATAATATAATAATGACAAGGAATAACACTGCTAAGGGTGATAGTGATAGTACTGATAGACTCAATTATAATAATAATAGTTTTAACATGTGATTCCATGTGCTAAATTGATTATCTTAGGAATGGTGTTTACATGAAATACATCTTATAATAATAAAGACAAAGAATAAAACCTACTAAGGGTGATGACAGCAATGCTAAAAAACACAATGATAAAATTAGTTTTGATAATGATCACATTTTCCAAACATGTGGTTCCATTTGCTAAAATGATTTTCTTAGAAATGGTGTTAAAATATGGCAGGAACATACAATAACAATTGTTCAATAATATAGTAGGTGTAAAGAGGAGTTGGTTCTCTTTTTTCCCTCCTTGCTTATTTTTTTTTTTTTTTTTTTTATACATATACTTGCAACATGCAATGTTCAATAATAGTAGAAGTAAAAGGAGTTGATTTCCTTTTTCTCCTTGCTTATTTTTTTTGTTTGTCTTATTTGTAAGGGTTCATTCATTTTTTCCCTTCCTATTTTTTTTTTTTTTTAAACTTTTTGTAAAAAGTAAACAAGCATCAGTATTTGCACAAAATTTTTACAATCCTTACATTTTTGTTTCCCTTGCCATCCTCTCACCAATTTGTTCCAACCCACTAATGCCTTAATCACCACTATCTGGGCAATGATGGTAAAGGCAGGATACTTTTTTGAACCAAACCGGTGTGGGTATCAGCAAGGGCAACAACAAATATGAGCGAGGGGAGGGGGGCACATGGGAAAGGGTTTTTGTTTTATTACTAATGTTGACAATAATAATGATGACAAGAAGAGACATACTGAGGGTAATAACAGCCAATATAAAAACCAGCAATGGTAATAATAGTTATGAAAAGGATAAACTTTTTACAAATTGTGATTCTATTTGCTAGCTTAGCCTTCATTTTTTTTTTTTTTTTTTGGGTTTGGCGGTCATCCCAGACTAGCTGGTTCCCCGCCTCCCCTGTTTTTGGCGTGGACCCTTAGTCCCACTGTGAGCTATTGCCCACAGTGGTCCACCAGGCCCACATTTACAGTGATGCTTATGTGAGGTTTTTTTATTTTGGATCACCCGGTCCCCGACCAGACCAGGCGCACTACTGGAAGGATGCAGCAAATGCGTCTGATCTTAGCCAAGGGACCGAGAATGATCATCCCGGCCTCCGACCAGACCAAGCGCACTACTGTCGGGGGCCAGCAAATACACTTGATCTTAGCCAAAAGGCCGAGAACTTCATACTAAAAGAATTGCAATAATTTATACGTTGTGAAGAGAAACCAGAAAACAAGGCGTCCATTGGGGGACAGTCGTTAACATCGTGCACGGAGCTTGCAGTGTTGAAACATTGTATATATTGCATTAACAAGTACATTTTATTCAGTTTTGGAGTAAAAGTATTTGAAACTTTAGGATGTCAAATTATTGTGTTAACTGTGAATAAGTGGTGTCATTATATTAAATATTTAACAATTAATGCAACTAATTGCTTCTTTAGAAAAACGTTGGCGAGTTATGTCCCTTGCGAACAATAAAATGAATATTATGTTCTTGTGAAAAAGAGGTGAAAAATAATGGATGCACTAGAGACACCCCAGTAGTGTGTATGCGTGACATCCTGGGTCTGCCGACTGCACCAGAGACACCCCAGTGGTGTGTATGCGTTACATCCTTGGTCTGCCGACTGTTGCTGGTAGGCTCAAGGTGATGCAGGCGAAGGCATACCTCAGAGTAGCTGCAGACACAGACCACCCACTGCATGAGGCGCTGGACGCAGTTAAGGGTCAGCGACTGATAAGAGGGAAATCATGGATGGCTCAGGCGGAGGATATGATCAGACAGGTGTGCCCCTTGGAGAACATTAGGCGTGGAGAGGAGTGGGTCAGAGTACCAGCGGAGCAGTCAGACTTGTGCAGAGTTATAATCACATTAAGCCGGGAGTGCAGGGAGTGGCCAGCAGGGGCCACGGAAGTGGAAATCCAGCAACTAATTCAGGACAATGCTCACTCGAGTGATGTGATTATCTACACAGATGGTTCGGTGTCAAGAAGTGAGAGAAGTGGCTGGAGGTTCATAGCCAAAGCTAATGGTCGATGTTTGGGGCAGGAGAGCATGGCATATGATACCACAACATCCAGCTTAAGAATGGAAGTGGAGGCAGTCACTGCGGCTCTCCGCTGGATGGAGAATACGACACACACACACACACACACACACACACACACACACACACACACACACACATCGTGATTGTAACTGACTCAGAAAGCATGCTGACGAGGGTGAGGACGGGAAGACTTCGTGCGGAGTGGCTTGCTTCGCTTCGGAGGTCACGGGTGACAAGCATCGCCTGGATCTTTTCTCCGGGGCATGCTGGTGTGCTGGGAAATGAACAGGCGGACAGATTGGCTGGCACTGCAGAACTTGGTGGAGTATTGAAACATGACAAGGCAGACGTGGTTGCGGCCTTGTGGGAGCACGTGCACACCTCGGAGGAGCAAATGGATTACCATGGTCTGACAAGAATGAGACAACGAGGAATGACGAAGGGATCTGGCCGACGCTCAACACTTAGAGGAGAGGCGAGACGGACTTATAATCAGATTTCTACTGGTACTATTAGTGTTGCAACTCTTCGCTGGCTGCTGAGGATGGGGACGGAACACTTATGGGAATGCCCCGAATGCTGTGATGTCGATTCCTAAATCAATCAATCAATCAATCAATCAAGAGGTATTTGTTTCCCCTTAAATTTCGCTTACCAAGTGCACAGGCCGTCGAGAGCACGCACGATAGCTAATGGTTAGCCTGTAGATCATGTAAGTCAAATTGAGTCCCCACTATTGCTCCCGGGTTGACTCAGCCGAAACTAAGCACCATGAAATGTTCTGGAAAGTAAAGGCGAAGTGTGCGCTATTGACCACATCATCCATTGAGTGCCAATTGTTTTACAAAGATGTGGCACTGCCAGCTGAAGGGAATGACATACACACCTAACTAGTACCAGATGAGGAGCTTCGGATTTTTATGTTGTATATACTCCTGTCGCGAAACGCAAGTGGGTCTCAGAGGGACAACCCAGTACGCACTCTGTCCCACCCCGTCTCGGTGGCTAGTCCACATTTTAAGGCGCGTGAGAGGGGATTTCCGAGTTTAAAAAAAGAGTTAGGATCGTCTTCTGGGTCCTTGAGATGTTTTGTATCGGGATTGTCATGAACTTCACGGGTCCCGAGAATCATGACTCAACTCTTTGAGTGTGCGTAGATCTTTTCTGTTGTAAATTGCACATTCAGATAAAACTCGGGGAATGCTGAGTTGCCTTCACTTTCGTGAGGTAATGCTCGGAGATCTTCGGCAGGTTCCGTGAGTGTGTTCTTCAGGGACCTGACATGAAGAGGTCATTCGGTAGCCAGTCATCAAGAAGGGAGGCCGCTTCTATAGCCAGCTGTATAATTGGCATCACAGGGAGCTGCCGAATGCTCTACAGCGGAAGTTGTTTCTGTTGAAGCTATCCTTTCACGGCCGTGTCCACCAGCTGTAATCTATGCAACTCTTATGGAATCAGGGATTGATCTACAGTGGTGGAATTGTTGTCCTTGAGACGAGAGGCTGTGTCTTTGACCAGCTGTATCATTTTGTACCTTTGGGGATCCAGAGAGTGGACCTACAGCCCAAAGCTTGATGAACCTACCGGGTCGCTGTCTGTTGTATAGTTGTTCCTAAGTTTTAATGATAACACACTTTTATACTTGGCGTCGCTTAACTAAAGTTTGTGTTTCAGTTGTGGGTTAATTCTTGACCAGGCCGGGCGGTTGCGCCGTAGCCTGTGTTCTGACCGAGATGTACAAGTTGACCTCGGTTCAGGGGACACCAGCTGTACGTTAAGTATTGACCATGCAGGCTCCCTCCATCAGCTGTGACACCTCGAAGCTGATCCCACCGAAGGTTATAGTCTTGCAAAATTGTTTGCACTTCCATGAAAATGACTTTCTCAGTTGTTGTTCCATGAATGCTGCAGTCTGAAAGTCCAAATTAACACCACGAATGAACACGAGAAGTTGTGACGTACTCGAGAGATCAGTAGACTCATCCAGAGAATACAAGTTCCTAGCTTTCTCGCGTATCTGTAGCACTATGTTCTCTTCAAGTTCTTCTGTTCTCCGCACAAGTGAACTTGCCGAAAAGCTGATAGTTCAAACAAATCGGCTTTCTCAGGTCACAAGTCATTTGCTGCTTCGATCATACACTCTTTGATGAAGTTGCCATCAGTAAACGGTTTTCCTCGTTCTGCCATCTTATGCACTGTTTTGTAACTTGTACGAGTGACAGATTCATTTTCAGCAAATTTTCTCGTGAAGAGTCAAAACCACGTTTAATGGTCTCATATTTCCCAGAGCGTAACTTCCCAGAAAACTTTTAATATGTTGATTGATGTTTTGTTTCGTAGTGACGCCGAAGATTGTACTCTTTCAAAACGGCAACACTTTCGCTGCATATTACGCAACTGGTTTTATGGTCCTTTGTTTCCACAAAGAAGTAGTTTACTCCCCATTATTCATTGAAAAATCGACACTCGGCGTCCACTTTTCTTTTCCTAGTAGCCATAATTAAGGGTGATGTACACGGGATCTGAAAATGAAAAAAAAGACATTAAATTAGAAACATAATTAAAATCCTACTCAAACACAAGAAAATCAGAGGTTTAGGGGTCACTGGTGAAGCTACGGCTGATCAAGGTACAGTTTATAGGATAGGTGATAGAGGTAATAGCACAACGCCGACTGCTCATGGGCCTAGAAGAAGAGAGGAATAAGAAGACAAAGAGAATATCATTCTATCTCTACGGCTAACAAGAAAGGAAACACGATTTAGAGATATCAGAAGAAATTCAGGTCCGTGTACAGGGAATCAGAATAATGTAATTGTAAAGATACAACAACATCTGATTAATAATGCCAATTCCCTAATAAATAAAATTCAAGATTAGATGCAATGACAAAATAGACATCCCCATGAATAAACATACACACGATCATCCTTCACAGTACCATTGACCTTCCATCACAGCATGGGTAGTCATCCAACACAGTTCCAGTGATCCTTATCACAGCATGGATAATCATCCAACACTGTAACTGTAGTCTGATACACAACACCAGCAATTATCAGACAACAAGATGGAACAAAGGTCATTCATTCAGTAGCATGTCCTTTGCAGAATCTCGCTCCCATAACAACTTTCCGGAAAACCTCTCGATCATAAGCAAGATTTCCCGCTTCAGATACACCCATCTGGAAATCATCCGCCACATCCTGCAGCCATCGTCTCTTTGGCCGTTCTCTTCCTCTCTTCCCAGGCATATACCCCTCTATTATTGTTCTCAGGCACAGACATAGCTATTCTATTCCTATATTCCTATTTAAAATATGAAGTTTCATTCAAAACGCATCCCACAGCAGATAATCGTCAATCCACAATCAAGATCCTCTTGGATCTTTTGGATCTTCACAGGGCCTGGCTTCCCTCTCAGCTGCTGTCTGAAAAAACAGTGGCCACGCTCGGCCGTGCCTGGGGCATGTTCGCCCATCTGCTTGGTAGTGGCTCAGAGGAATGAGTTCAAACCCTCTGCTTAAAAATTAGACATCAGCATCTCTTCGGCCTCAGTTGTTCTCAAGGTCAAAGTGGCGTGAACATGGCGTGACTGGCCTCTTATAGGCATGCCAACACAAGATCCCAGCATCCTATGCATTTTTTACCAGAGTATCACGGGATATGCTACACAATACTCTTGTAGAGCCGCGGCAGGTGGCTTTATTTGGTAATAGATTATATCTCATAATAAGGTTTGCAAAATATATAAATAGGGCCGCCTAAATAAACAACCTATTGCAGCCAGGAGGTCTCCGCAGTGTGAAGATCTCCTATTATTCTAAACTTAATATCTACATTTAAATTGCATCACAACGTCTCGTGTTTCATACGTTATATCAAGCAAGTTCGAGTACCTACGGCGGGCCGGATGAAATGACGTCGCGGGCCGCGGGCCGTAGTTTGGTGACCCCTGCCTTAATGGATGAGGTGACATTAGTACGTTTAATCATCATCAGGTGGCTTAGGAAACAAGTACTTGTCAGTCAGCCTCTGTGACGCGCGAGAACCACATGCGTTTCTCGTTAAGGTGAAACCCAAATATGTAGGAGGCTATAAGCTGTGAAGTGATTATCGCCACATAGGCCTGTTGTTATTTAACTGGGCTTAGTCTGAAGGGGGAAAGATATCTTCACACCTACTAGAGATTTAACCTGGGCCAGTGTAGCGGTGGGGAGACACCCACTCATGTAACGCGTGGATATTTCATCAGTGTTGTCTGACTCCATTCTTCCTTTGATGAGAAAGGAATAATTGTCAGGCGGGTCTATCTTTCTATTGTCTCTATACTGTCATCGGAACCAGGTTGTTTGGGATGGTGGATTTGACACATTTCCTAAGCAGCCAAAGGAATGTAATCATGTGATGATTGTCTTTATATACACATACACCCATACACAACATAAATCCAGGTATCCGAGGCAGAAAGGTGGAAAGCGACAAACACAAGAACACCAAACTCTTTTGTTGTTTGTCTTGTCTTTAATTCAGTATTTCAGGTTAGTTACCATTGCAGTCTGAGCACCTTCCATTAACCTTGGAGGTGGCATAGAGTACTTACCTGAGATATCCTGATATGCTTATCTACTTTTCTGATGAGACAGATTGTGATTAAGAAAGATGATCTAGACCATTACACTTAAGGATCTTCATAGGAGGTATGGAACTTTACCATCCTTAGGAAGGGACCCTGTCCTATATCTACTAGATATGAGATGGCAGGGAATGTGTCATCCTATCTACTATTTATCAGGGATGAGACGCGTGGCTGGACTTAAGTTAGGATTACTAAATGTTGTAACCTAACCTGTCTATGAGATATGTCTGGGAGTTCAGACATACGATAGTGGTCTGAGCTCGAGGGGCTGACCACTGAGGGGAGGGAAATCTGTGATGAGAATTGATGGAGTATGTATTATGCCAGGGTATGATGGAGTTGTACACCTGTCCGGTTCTTGCTTGCAGGAATCCCCTTGCTGTTAACTGGGAGCAGTGGGCGACATGCCCTTTGCTGTGACTGATTTCTGTGTACTATGGCTGAGTGCGCTTTGCTGTCGGCTGGTTGCCTAGCTGCTAGTGGCCGGTTGTGGTTGACGAGTACTGTGGTCAACCTGAAGTGCTATGAGAAACCCGCTGCTGTGGACAGTCAACCTGAAGTGATCTGAGAAGTCCTTTGCTATGGGCGGGGTGCCTATTTGCGGTTGACGAGTGCTGTGGGCTTTTGCTGTGTGGAAGAGCCCGAAGGCATCATACAGGATCAGGTGACTGTGTCATTGCCCTGTGTTTACAGACTCACATTCAATCATGCACGGACAGAACTCCCGTGGGATGATGAGATCGTCTACCAGACTACTCTCACCCAGCTAAATGTTCCTGTCTGTTTGTCCTTCTGGTGTCTGTCTGTTGGGCAGAGTCTGAATCTCCAATAAATATTCTGGATTCGCTTTTTATAGGAGTGTTCTCTTATAGTTTCTTCTTGTATCCACAGTCGTCATATGGGAAGGGTCGTCCGGGAACCGTCCTGGGGACAATTGGTGTGAAGGGTAGACAGATGTTAATCTAGAACCCCAAACTAAATAGTATCTACGACTACTGAGAACCAGGCCAGTGTTGTCACAACTCCACTGTTTACACCTGTCATGACAGATGCATTGTCAGTGCCGAGTGCGGTGACAACTGGTAAGATCGAGGGGAACAGACCAATGGGAAGACCTAGAAGCAAGTACCTGGATGGCTTGGCCTTGTGGCATGGTCGAGACAGAAACACGGAGCTGATACACGACTCTGGTGATCGAGTGAGATGGCAGAACATGACCGCCCACGCTTACCGGCATGGCACATGATGGATGACGGATGGATGGATGGTTCTGCTGTGGCCGGCCCTCTGGCACTTTGAGCATTGTGTTATTCTCGGGATGAACCGTTCGGTCTGTTGAGTTTTCTTGTTCATCGACACTTGGCTCGTCATCTCGCTGCCCTCTGTCGCCACCACTGCTAAAGTTGTAGGAATCTTAGAATAGGTCAGGATCCGCTCCGCCTTAAAGATTTGGATGTGGAGATTTTCCTGTTTCAGCTGCTTTAGTATCTGGTCATCTGTGAGTTCCACTTGGATGCGTTTTGATAACCCATCTGATCGTCTGTAAGGCGGTGTTTCCGACTCGTGTGTCTTTGTCCTCTCTCTGTTTCTCATTAGTCTTGGCTCTTGTCTGTGGTGGGTTGTCGTCGCCCTTCCTCGTGGTAGCTTTATCTGAGGTTACTTCAAGTAACTTGAGGTTTTGGCGCTTTGTTGCAGCTCGCAGGCAGATTCTCTCCTCTTGTTTTCTTTACGGTTTTTGGCCGCTCCTCCTACGCTGCTCATCTTGAAAGTCGTGTGTCTTCTGGTTTTAGCCGTGGAACGTGCCATCCTTTAGCCCCTCGTATCAGGCTTCTCGAACAGTTTAGGTGACTTGTTCTCAACAGCGCTCCGTAGTTGCGAATGACGAGAGATGCGAGTTGTCCACTCTTGTAGGAAGTAAAAGATTGAGTTGGCCATGAATACTTGTGAAGATATTTCACAGAAACTAATATAACTTCCAAGTTTTGTCCGGCTGTCTCTATGGCGCAATCGGTTAGCGCCTTCGGCTGTTAACCGAAAGGTTGGTGGTTCAAGCCCACCCAGGGACGGGAATATTTTAAATTATTTGTATGCGGCCTATTTAATTTACACCAAATCAGAACCTTATAGGATGTGGTAGCCATTTCTGTACTGTGTGCAGAATATGTGCCGGATGGGCACTAGAAGAATGCGCTAGGGTGAGCAAGTATTTGCCAAACAGAGCACGCTATTGTGATGAATATATTTGGCAATTGGGGGAGACTATTGTGCTGTCAAAGGGAATTAACAAGATGGATTCTTACTTTTAATAATTAACGGTGATTGTTGCAAAATGGACAAACAACATCTACAAAGTGTTAAGAATTTATTTTGAAAAATTACGTGCACCTTAAAAATCTGAAGGTATTTTTCACTATGTATAATAGGTCTCAACATAATTTCAATAAAATTACGTAGTGTTATACAATTTAACGAATAATTTGAATAAGCAACGAATTACTGACCCTTGTCGTGAAGATGTAACCGTTAGTATGAGTGTGGTGTCTGAAAGGACGTATGGACATTGTTTTTTTCCAGAACAACATCTATTACGAATGCAACACAATCATGCCAACAAGAAATCTCCTTCAAAACATCCTAAACACTCATACGAAACAAAGAACAGACGTTTACGAAGCAATCATGATAAATTCCATTCCTTACTCCACACAAGACACCCACACAAAGCTACTTGTACTATGGCAGAGTACAGAAATCTTATATGGACATTAAGAAACAAAGCACTATATAATTACAGAACAATCAACAAAGAAATTGTCCAACAACTTTATCAACAAAAAGTCGCAAACATTCTAATCTTAGCCCCACAAGCGCAAATCTTGAAAAAGATTTGGCTGAAGACAGCACATATTACAGAAGAAGCAAATAATTTGTTTTAAACAAATGATACTACAACTGTAAATGTGTTTATTGACGGTATTAATAATCTTACAGTTATATTATTATTATTAATAATAATGCTATTATTATTACTGCTACTATTATTATTAATGTTCCCATTATAATATTTGAATGTGCAACATGAAATATATTGTGGATAGGTGTCTGTGCCGTTGGCAGTAACATATGTATGCGTCTGTGTGTGGATGCAGGTGTGTGTGCGTGTGTGTGTGTGTGTGTGTGTGTGTGTGTGTGTGTGTGTGTGTGTGTGCATGAATTTGCAAGCGCATGTGTATGAGTGTGTGTGTATGTGTTTGTGTGCGCGTGCGTGTAGCAGCCTTTAAACCAAGGCGATATCTCAAGTATTAAAATGATGTTATATGGTAATGATATGTTTCAAAAGAAAAATATGCACCACCATGTATAAAAAAATTGAATTAGCCCTTTAAGTACCCAGTAAGCTCATGTGGCTTTTAGTGGCCAGGTTTTAAGTCCCTCCCATTGTATATGAAACCCAGACACTATCACAACTTTGGACCAATTATCTCCCTGGGGACAGGCCATGGACTCTAAATGCTAGTAGTAAATCCCTGATTCTTGTTCCCCAAACAAAAGGTATCATGGACTAGAGCGTCACTCTGTAATTTGTCATCAGGGAACAACACCAATGACCTTCACCTCGGTAGCTAAGTGACCCAGAAATTACAAAGAAGCCACATTTTAATGGAACTGATAGTTTAAAGTTTATTTTCCAAGCGCGGGGCAGTTAATGTACTGTGGTCTCCAGAAAGCACGAGATTGTGTGTGTGTGTGTGTGTGTGTGAGAGAGAGAGAGAGAGAGAGAGAGAGAGAGAGAGAGAGAGAGAGAGAGAGAGAGAGAGAGGGGGGGAGATGGACAGGTGTTACACACGTTCCGCTTGTGTAAGTAGAAATGAATCATATGCAAGGCATATGTGTTTACATGCACTATGCCATAAATGTTATATTATCATAACTGTACATATGTATGTATTTGTTTTATTCACACATGTGACACCTAACACTAACAAACGGCAACAATCTGTAATATACACAAACAAAAGAAACACACATTACACCTTGTAAATATACATTGCTTTGTATGAAATAAAGGTTTTTTAAAAAAATGGAACACGCGTTCGAAACATATTCTTTTGCAGGTGTTATTAGGCACTGGTTTTGTAAATAATGAAAATATTTATGAAAGTGAGTGGTTTTTAGATATTTACTCTCAATCAAAGTTAGTATAACTTAGCTATGTGTGATTTTATGTTCTTTCGCCTTTTACTAAAGATTTATTATTCAATTACCTTCTTGCCAGGGAAATATCAAACCAGCTGGAGAGGCAAGGTGTTTTCCCACCTACCCTGGGTGGGTACCGTCCAAAAAGAGAAACCTGGACCAATGCAGCAGTTTTTGCCCATGATGTCTATAAAGGTTTCCACTCAGGCATTGAAACCTTTGCTTCAGCGATTGATCTTGAGCACGCGTACAACAGAGTGCCATTGGATATTTTAATGCTTCAGCTTCTTGAACTCAAAGTAAGTCCATTCCTCCTTAGTTGGATCGCTGCAGCCCTCTTCTAACGGAAAGTAGTTTTTAGATGTGGCAGTTGGACTTCCGTTTCCGTTTCCGTTCTCAGTTACGAATGGTCCCGTTCAACTGCCTACAATCGGCTTGGTTATAGTTGGGTCCTTTATTGTGTGACTTGTTTTGATTCGTTCGTAGATCGGGCTGCTTGTTTTCAGCTTCCTGGTTTCTGGTTGGCTGATTTTGTTCGTTCCTGTCTTGATAAAAAGACTCTCTAAAAAGTACTGGAGAGTTTTGGTCAGAGACCATAACTTTATGAAGGGAAAATCCCAACTGCACCTCCCCGCGGTAGAGGATGGAAACACACTACGGTGTGGCTAACACAGCTCTGGGGACCGAGTATCCACCGGAATAAGTGGACAACTCTGCAGCTGAGCAGTGCAGGGCACTCACTTGTCCTTACAGTCGGAAATGGCTGTCAAAGGCAGAGGTAAAAGACCACCATGTGGATGTGGAAGGCAAGGGGAAACCACCACATTATCTTCCCAAGACTTCATGGCAAAACATAAATCAAAGTTAGTGAAGGACGTTAATGGCTGTCTTAGGGCATCCTCGTCCGGTAGGGACAGTCATGAGCCACAGGTGACACCAGACCGTCATCCAGCTACTGATGGCAAAATCATAACTAAAATAAATAAATTTAGAGTAGGAACATGGAATGTTAGGACATTAAATGAGCTAGGAAAGTTGACCAATGTTCTAGGAGAGATGGATAGCATGAAAATGAATATACTAGGCGTTAGTGAGATGAGATGGAAGGGATCGGGCAAAATTATAGCTGACAATCATACAATAATTTATTCTGGAGGGGATACACATGAAAAAGGTGTAGGAATAATATTAGACGAAAAAACAGCCAAGTCAATTAATGGATACTGGTGTATTTCAGATAGAGTTATTATGGTAAAAATCAAAGGCAAACCAATAGACATAAATATTATACAAGTATATGCACCAACAGCAAGCAGTAGTGATGAAGAAATACAACACTTTTACGACGAAATAGAAATGGCGATGGCTCAAATTGGATCACAAGAAATAAAAATAATACTTGGTGATTTTAATGCAAAAGTAGGAAAGGGAAAAATGGAGGATGTAGTGGGGAATTATGGTTTAGGTACAAGAAATGAAAGAGGGGAAAAGCTAATAGAATGGGCAAATATCAATGAGATGATAATTGGAAACACATGGTTTAAACACCATAAAAGACGACTGTACACATGGATAAGCCCTGATAAGAAAACACGCAACCAAATTGACTACATACTAATTAATAAAAGATTTAGAAATGCTTTAATTAATGTAAAGACAATGCCTGGTGCTGACTGTAATAGTGATCATGTACCACTATGTGGACAAATAAAAGTAAGATTAAAGAGAGGGAAAAAAATGGTTAAGAACATGAGACTTAATAAAGAGGTTCTGAAAATAGATAAAGAAATGCAAGAACAATACAGAGTGACTGTGAAAAATAGGTACAATGCAATAACTAAAATACAGAGTATAGATGAACAATGGGAAATGTTAAGGGACTCCATTCATCAAACTAGCAAAGAAGTATTACCGGAGAGAGGCAAAATAGCTAAGAAAAAATGGATGAATGAAGATATCTTAAAACTGATGGACAAAAGAAAACAGAGTAAAAATGACAAACAAGAATACGCTAAGATAAATAAAGAAATAAAAGATAAATGTGGGAAGGCTAAAGAAAGTTGGTTAAACGAGCAATGCAAAAAAATTGAATTAAATTCCATTAAAGATACAAAAAATATGCACAGACAAATCAGTGAGCTTACAGGAAGAAAAATAAGAATAAATACAGGGTGTTTGAAATCAAAAACAGGAAAGATAATATTAGAGGAAGATGCTATAATGAAGAGGTGGAATGAGTATATAAGAGAATTATATGAAGGAGAAAGGGGAGAATTAACAGAAGATAGTAACTTAGAAGGTCCACCTATTCTGAAAGAAGAAGTCGCTGACGCTATGAAACGTATGAAGAAAGGAAAAACAGCTGGGCCAGATGAAATCACAATAGAAGAATTAGAAGTATTGGGAGAATTTGGAGTAGATATATTAACCAAAATGTTGAATGATATTTACAGCAGTGGATATTTACCCAGTGATATGCTGAAATCTTTATTTATAGCTATACCAAAAAGACCAGGAGCAATTGATTGTGAAGATTTTCGTACAATTAACCTTATAAACCATATCACTAAGCTTCTACTCAGAATCATAATGAGAAGAATCAAAAAGAAAATAAAAATGGAAATTAGTGAAGAACAGTATGGATTTGTGGAAGGAAAGGGCACAAACAATGCAATTTATACATTACGGACACTAATAGAAAGGTCAATAGAGAAACAGAGAGACATATATTTGTGCTTCATAGATTATACTAAGGCATTTGATAAAGTAAAACATGATGAACTGATTAAAATGTTGGAAGATATCAACATTGATGGAAAAGATTTAAGAATAATAAAGAATGTTTACTGGAACCAAGTAGCAGCAATTAAAATGGGAAATAAAGAGGGTAGTTACGAACAGATAAAGCTAGGAGTACGACAAGGGTGTGTCTTGTCACCAGATCTTTTCTCCCTGTATAGCGAAGTAATAATGAGAGAGATCAAAGAGATGCCAGGAATACTAGTTGGAGGTTATAATATAAATAATATACGCTATGCAGATGACACAGTATTGGTGGCGGATAATTCAACAGACCTACAACAATTATTAGACGTTGTAGTAACAGAGAGTGCAAGGAAAGGACTCTCCTTGAATATCAAGAAAACAGTAACAATGGTAATATCAAAGAAAATGGTGACACCAAAATGTGACATAGAAATAGAAGGGAAAATCCTTAACCAAGTTGATAATTTTAGATACCTAGGGGCATTTATAACATCAGATGGAAGATGTACAACAGAGATTAGGAGTAGAATAGGGCAGGCAAAAGCCGCTTTTCAGAAAATGAAGAGTATCTTATGCAATAAGTTACTATCACTGAATGTAAGAAAGAGAGTGCTGAAATGCTATGTAGACCCAGTTTTGCTGTATGGCATTGAATCCTGGAACGTAAATGAACAAATTAAGAAGAAATTAGAAGCAACAGAGATGTGGTTCCTGAGACGAATGTTGCGAATTCCTTGGACTGCCAGAGTAACTAACGACGACTGCCTGAAACAGGCTAATGAAACTAGAACATTATATACAACAATAAGACAGAGACAAACATCTTTCTTCGGTCATGTGATGAGACGAGAGGCATTGGAGAACATCGTAACAACTGGAAAGATCGAGGGGAAGAGAGGCAGAGGTAGACCAAGAGAAGTGATGCTGGATGGATTGAGACGGTGGCATGGAGGAATATCAGCACCAGAGTTGATCCAGAAAACCAAAGACCGAGATCTATGGAGAGCCATGAACGCCTACGCCAGCCGGCACGGCACTTGATGATGATGATGTCTTGATAAAGTGTTACATGTCTGGGCAGAGTCGCGCACTTGTTGAGGCCTAGAGTTATTGTGTACCCACCCCGTCATATGGTGTTGTTTCCTTCAGGGAGTCTACCACTCGTCGTTCCACCTGTGGTTCCTCCTCCTTCCCCGTCTTGGGTTGTCTTCGAACCTTCCCGTTCGTCTGTCGTCTCGATGGTTCGATGTTGGTGTGGAGCGGCGATTCGCAAGTGCCCTACAGAATTGCTCTTGGTCTGGGTATCCGTTCTCATCCAGTTCGATTTCAATTTCTTCTTCTTGTGCTTCGTCTTCTGTTTGGATCTTTGCATCATCTGGTTCTTTCTGTGACTTGAGTAGTTCTATCTGAACTCTTTCTTCCTGGATTTGTTTCAGCGTTTCTTCTGTTTTTGCTCTTTCTTCTTGAATTCTCGATAGAGTTTCGTCAGTTTCAGCTTTTATGGCGGCCATTCGAGCGACATCCTGCTCTATCTTCTGCTGGACTTGCTTCAGTTCGTCCAGTATGCGCTGAACTGCCGTTATCTGGGTTTCTTGCGTCTTGTTTTTATCTTCCTCCATGCTTTTGAACTGTGTTCTCAGGTCCTTCAGTTGGCCTTGCAGTTGTGCTTTGTCGCTTTTGGATAGTCGGTTAGTCGCCTCGTACTGCTTCCTGGCCTCCTTATATGGCAAGTTAGACTTGATGGCGATTTTCATAGCTTCTTTGCTGTCTTGGTGGCAGGGGCAGCCGAGGTACCTGGCGCCGTGGTTGCCGAGGCAGTTGGCGCACTTTCTGTTGGTGTTCGGCCTCCTGAAGTCCGAGTCGTTCTTGGTATGCTGGCACTGACTATATTGATGGGGACCAGAGAAGTACCTACATACCTTCACATCACTCTTGCAGGTGGCACGGGCGTGCCAAAACTTCTGGCACTTGGAACACTGCAAGCACTCTCGGTATGTATGGCTCTGGTACTTGGTCTTTCTTGTCCCATGTAATGTATTGAGGGATCAGTCGGCCCTCCGATGTTACGACGACAACTGTGGAGGGTATGTTGTTTTTCCCGATGATCCGCTCAGCACTGGTGATCTTGATCTTGCGGTTCTCCCTTGTTAGCATCTCCCTGATCTGGTCGTTGGTGAGATGGGTCTTGACTCGTTTGATGACCCATCTTTTGATCGAGTTGTGCCGGGTGGCTTCCAGTAGTATGCCGTGGTGAAGCTGGATGACGGCTTTCTCTTCTTGTGAAATTTGCTGTAGAAGTGCTGTGGTCTTTGGTTTTTTGTTGATGGTGACCACTACTCCATCCGGTGTCTTGCGCAGCTGGCCGATGCTGTTTCTTCCGAGCTCGTTTTCCAACAGACTGATTATCTTGTCCGTTGGTAGCGCCGACAATTTAGCTTTCCTCCCACGCTTGTCTGCTTCAGTAATATCTTGCCGGTGAAGTCTATAGTAGTAGTTGTTTCCTTCTGTGTGGAGGTCTCTGGTATATTGGGCTGCATCTCCTTGGTGTTGATAGCTTCCCGGTTGTTGCTGGCTGTAGTTTATCTCGGGTTCCTAGTTGGCTGATGCTGCTTTTGGTTGAAGCGGTGCGCGGTCTCTCCCTCTCCTTTATGGCAAGTTAGACTTGAGCGATTTTCATAGCTTCTTTGCTGTCTTGGTGGCAGGCAGCCGAGGTACCTGGCGCCGTGGTTGCCGAGGCAGTTGGCGCACTTTCTGTTGGTTTGGCTCACAACCAGTCGTCTTGGTATGCTGGCACTGACTATATTGATGGGGACCAGAGAAGTACCTACATACCTTCACATCACTCTTGCAGGTGCACGGGTGTGGCGCAAAACTTCTGGCACTTGGAACACTGCAGCACATCATCGGTAGTGTAGGTGGCTCTGGTACTTGGTCTTTCTATGTCCGCATGTAATGTATTGAGGGATCAGTCGGCCCTCCGATTGTACGCGACGACAAGCTGTGGAGGGTATGTTGTTTTTCCCGATGATCGCGCTCAGGCACTGGTGATCTTGATCTTGCGGTTCTCCCTTGTTAGCATCTCCCTGATCTGGTCGTTGGTGAGATGGTGTCTTGACTCGTTTGATGACCCATCTTTTGATCGAGTTGTGCCGGGTGCGCTTCCAGTAGTATGCCGTGGTGAAGCTGGATGACGGCTTTCTCTTCTTGTGAAATTTGCTGTAGGAAGTGCTGTGGTCTTTGGTTTTTGTTGATGGTGACCACTACTCCATCCGGTGTCTTGCGCAGCTGGCTGATGCTGTTTCTTCCCGAGCTCGTTTTCCAACAGACTGATTATCTTGTCCGTTGGTAGCGCCGACAATTTAGCTTCTCCCACGCTTGTCTGCTTCAGTAATATCTTGCCGGTGAAGTCTATAGTAGTAGTTGTTTCCTCCTGTGTGGAGGTCTCTGGTATATTGGGCTGCATCTCCTTGGTGTTGATAGCTTCCCGGTTGTTGCTGGCTGTAGTTATGGTTTCTGAGACGGGAACGGTTTCAGCTGATGTTGGAGTAGGACTGCTGCTGTTTGAGGACACGAGCACAGCAGTCGCAGCGGTCTTCCTCGCCTCTCCCTTCTTCTTCCCGGCTGCATAAAGCGCATGTCTCTGCGCGGCACTTTTAACGCGAGGCATCCTCTGCGTTAACCGATAAAGCGACTTGATCTCGATAGCGCGTCGAGTCGACTGGTGGTTGGACTTCGGAACCAACAACAATATATCCTGGCCTACCACAGGGATCACCATTATCTCCGGTAATGTTCAACGCCTACACAGTGAGAATCACCAGTGAGCAGATCACTGGACCTGGCAGGACATTGTCATATGCCGATGATGTTTTAGTGTATCGTCAGGGTAAGGATAGAGAGGAGGTTGCTGTGGAACTACAAACCGAACTCAATCACTAAAACATCATCATGGAACACGACGTACAGACACAGTATGGTTTGATCCTCAAAAGGACTTCATCCGCCGTATGTCATCAACATCATTGACGTACAGACATAAGTTCAAGTTGGAGGTTAGCATGGTGGCATAGATAAGAACGCTCACTCTTAAATTTCCGATGTGCTGATGTCGAGGTAGCGGGTTCAACCCCTACACTGGTCAATTGAACTAAAATGACGTCCCGTCCTTGCCTTAAGGATGTAAATTACAAGTATCTCAGAAGTCGGAGTGGGATCGCCTGATGGCGAGGGACACTGGTAATAGGGAAAGTTCACCCACATGCAAAAATCAGTCCAGTGTAACTGCGGGTACGTAGTGGCATATGTGTGGACTACACTTGAGTTCAAAGGGAGAGAACAAGAAAAAAAATACCTGTGACTGACCTGGTTTCTCTAGTATGACAGTTGCTCCATGTTTGTCTCATTACCTGTGACTGACCTGGTTTCTCTAGTATGACAGTTGCTCCATGTTTGTCTCATTACCTGTGACTGACCTGGTTTCTCTAGTATGACAGTTGCTCCATGTTTGTCTCATTACCTGTGACTGACCTGGTTTCTCTAGTATGACAGTTGCTCCATGTTTGTCTCATTACCTGTGACTGACCTGGTTTCTCTAGTATGACAGTTGCTCCATGTTTGTCTCATTACCTGTGACTGACCTGGTTTCTCTAGTATGACAGTTTGCTCCATGTTTGTCTCATTACCTGTGACTGACCTGGTTTCTCTAGTATGACAGTTGCTCCATGTTTGTCTCATTACCTGTGACTGACCTGGTTTCTCTAGTATGACAGTTGCTCCATGTTTGTCTCATTACCTGTGACTGACCTGGTTTCTCTAGTATGACAGTTGCTCCATGTTTGTCTCATTACCTGTGACTGACCTGGTTTCTCTAGTATGACAGTTGCTCCATGTTTGTCTCATTACCTGTGACTGACCTGGTTTCTCTAGTATGACAGTTGCTCCATGTTTGTCTCATTACCTGTGACTGACCTGGTTTCTCTAGTATGACAGTTGCTCCATGTTTGTCTCATTACCTGTGACTGACCTGGTTTCTCTAGTATGACAGTTGCTCCATGTTTGTCTCATTACCTGTGACTGACCTGGTTTCTCTAGTATGACAGTTGCTCCATGTTTGTCTCATTACCTGTGACTGACCTGGTTTCTCTAGTATGACAGTTGCTCCATGTTTGTCTCATTACCTCGTGACTGACCTGGTTTCTCTAGTATGACAGTTGCTCCATGTTTGTCTCATTACCTGTGACTGACCTGGTTTCTCTAGTATGACAGTTGCTCCATGTTTGTCTCATTACCTGTGACTGACCTGGTTTCTCTAGTATGACAGTTTGCTCCATGTTTGTCTCATTACCTGTGACTGACCTGGTTTCTCTAGTATGACAGTTGCTCCATGTTTGTCTCATTACCTGTGACTGACCTGGTTTCTCTAGTATGACAGTTGCTCCATGTTTGTCTCATTACCTGTGACTGACCTGGTTTCTCTAGTATGACAGTTGCTCCATGTTTGTCTCATTACCTGTGACTGACCTGGTTTCTCTAGTATGACAGTTGCTCCATGTTTGTCTCATTACCTGTGACTGACCTGGTTTCTCTAGTATGACAGTTGCTCCATGTTTGTCTCATTACCTGTGACTGACCTGGTTTCTCTAGTATGACAGTTGCTCCATGTTTGTCTCATTACCTGTGACTGACCTGGTTTCTCTAGTATGACAGTTGCTCCATGTTTGTCTCATTACCTGTGACTGACCTGGTTTCTCTAGTATGACAGTTGCTCCATGTTTGTCTCATTACCTGTGACTGACCTGGTTTCTCTAGTATGACAGTTGCTCCATGTTTGTCTCATTACCTGTGACTGACCTGGTTTCTCTAGTATGACAGTTGCTCCATGTTTGTCTCATTACCTGTGACTGACCTGGTTTCTCTAGTATGACAGTTGCTCCAATGTTTGTCTCATTACCTGTGACTGACCTGGTTTCTCTAGTATGACAGTTGCTCCAATGTTTGTCTCATTACCTGTGACTGACCTGGATTTCTCTAGTATGACAGTTGCTCCATGTTTGTCTCATTACCTGTGACTGACCTGGTTTCTCTAGTATGACAGTTGCTCCATGTTTGTCTCATTACCTGTGACTGACCTGGTTTCTCTAGTATGACAGTTGCTCCATGTTTGTCTCATTACCTGTGACTGACCTGGTTTCTCTAGTATGACAGTTGCTCCATGTTTGTCTCATTACCTGTGACTGACCTGGTTTCTCTAGTATGACAGTTGCTCCATGTTTGTCTCATTACCTGTGACTGACCTGGTTTCTCTAGTATGACAGTTGCTCCATGTTTGTCTCATTACCTGTGACTGACCTGGTTTCTCTAGTATGACAGTTGCTCCATGTTTGTCTCATTACCTGTGACTGACCTGGTTTCTCTAGTATGACAGTTGCTCCATGTTTGTCTCATTACCTGTGACTGACCTGGTTTCTCTAGTATGACAGTTGCTCCATGTTTGTCTCATTACCTGTGACTGACCTGGTTTCTCTAGTATGACAGTTGCTCCATGTTTGTCTCATTACCTGTGACTGACCTGGTTTCTCTAGTATGACAGTTGCTCCATGTTTTGTCTCATTACCTGTGACTGACCATGGTTTCTCTAGTATGACAGTTGCTCCATGTTTGTCTCTCATTACCTGTGACTGACCTGGTTTCTCTAGTATGACAGGTGCTCCATGTTTGTCTCATTACCTGTGACTGACCTGGTTTCTCTAGTATGACAGTTGCTCCATGTTTGTCTCATTACCTGTGACTGACCTGGTTTCTCTAGTATGACAGTTGCTCCATGTTTGTCCTCATGACCTGTGACTGACCTGGTTTCTCTAGTATGACAGTTGCTCCATGTTTGTCTCATTACCTGTGACTGACCTGGTTTCTCTAGTATGACAGTTGCTCCATGTTTGTCTCATTACCTGTGACTGACCTGGTTTCTCTAGTATGACAGTTGCTCCATGTTTGTCTCATTACCTGTGACTGACCTGGTTTCTCTCTAGTATGACCGTTGCTCCATGTTTGTCTCATTAACCTGTGACTGACCTGGTTTCTCTAGTATGACAGTGCTCCAGTTTGTCTCATTACCTGTGACTGACCTGGTTTCTCTAGTATGACAGTTGCTTCCATGTTTGTCTCATTACCTGTGACTGACCTGGTTTCTCTAGTATGACAGTTGCTCCATGTTTGTCTCATTACCTGTGACTGACCCTGGTTTCTCTAGTATCGACAGTTGCTCCATGTTTGTCTCATTACCTGTGACTGACCTGGTTTCTCTAGTATGACAGTTGCTCCATGTTTGTCTCATTACCTGTGACTGACCTGGTTTCTCTAGTATGACAGTTGCTCCATGTTTGTCTCATTACCTGTGACTGACCTGGTTTCTCTAGTATGACAGTTGCTCCATGTTTGTCTCATTACCTGTGACTGACCTGGTTTCTCTAGTATGACAGTTGCTCCATGTTTGTCTCATTACCTGTGACTGACCTGGTTTCTCTAGTATGACAGTTGCTCCATGTTTGTCTCATTACCTGTGACTGACCTGGTTTCTCTAGTATGACAGTTGCTCCATGTTTGTCTCATTACCTGTGACTGACCTGGTTTCTCTAGTATGACAGTTGCTCCATGTTTGTCTCATTACTGTGACTGACCTGGATTCTCTAGTATGACAGTTGCTCCATGTTTGTCTCATTACCTGTGACTGACCTGGTTTCTCTAGTATGACAGTTGCTCCATGTTTGTCTCATTACCTGTGACTGACCTGCTTTCTCTAGTATGACTAGTTGCTCCATGTTTGTCTCATTACCTGTGACTGACCCTGGTTTCTCTAGTATGACAGTTGCTCCATGTTTGTCTCATTACCTGTGACTGACCTGGTTTCTCTAGTATGACAGTTGCTCCATGTTTGTCCTCATTACCTGTGACTGACCTGGTTTCTCTAGTATGACAGTTGCTCCATGTTTGTCTCATTACCTGTGACTGACCTGGTTTCTCTAGTATGACAGTTGCTCCATGTTTGTCTCATTACCTGTGACTGGACCTGGTTTCTCTAGTATGACAGTTGCTCCATGTTTGTCTCATTACCTGTGACGACCTGGTTTCTCTAGTATGACAGTTGCTCCATGTTTGTCTCATTACCTGTGACTGACCTGGTTTCTCTAGTATGACAGTGCTCCATGTTTGTCTCATTACCTGTGACTGACCTGGTTTCTCTAGTATGACAGTTGCTCCATGTTTGTCTCATTAACTGTGACTGACCTGGTTTCTCTAGTATGACAGTTCTCCATGTTTGTCTCATTACCTGTGACTGACCTGGTTTCTCTAGTATGACAGTTGCTCCATGTTTGTCTCATTACCTGTGACTGACCTGGTTTCTCTAGTATGAAAGTTGCTCCAGTTTGTCTCAGTTACCTGTGACTGACCTGGTTTCTCTAGTATGACAGTTGCTCCATGTTTTGTCTCATTACCTGTGACTGACCTGGTTTCTCTAGTATGACAGTTGCTCCATGTTTGTCTCATTACCTGTGACTGACCTGGTTTCTCTAGTATGACAGTTGCTCCATGTTTGTCTCATTACCTGTGACTGACCTGGTTTCTCTAGTATGACAGTTGCTCCATGTTTGTCTCATTACCTGTGACTGACCTGGTTTCTCTAGTATGACAGTTGCTCCATGTTTGTCTCATTACCTGTGACTGACCTGGTTTCTCTAGTATGACAGTTGCTCCATGTTTGTCTCATTACCTGTGACTGACCTGGTTTCTCTAGTATGACAGTTGCTCCATGTTTGTCTCATTACCTGTGACTGACCTGGTTTCTCTAGTATGACAGTTGCTCCATGTTTGTCTCATTACCTGTGACTGACCTGGTTTCTCTAGTATGACAGTTGCTCCATGTTTGTCTCATTACCTGTGACTGACCTGGTTTCTCTAGTATGACAGTTGCTCCATGTTTGTCTCATTACCTGTGACTGACCTGGTTTCTCTAGTATGACAGTTGCTCCATGTTGTCTCATTACCTGTGACTGACCTGGTTTCCTCTAGTATGACAGTTTGCTCCATGTTTTGTCTCATTACCTGTGACTGACCTGGTTTCTCTAGTATGACAGTTGCTCCATGTTTGTCTCATTACCTGTGACTGACCTGGTTTCTCTAGTATGACAGTTGCTCCATGTTTGTCTCATTACCTGTGACTGACCTGGTTTCTCTAGTATGACAGTTGCTCCATGTTTGTCTCATTACCTGTGACTGACCTGGTTTCTCTAGTATGACAGTTGCTCCATGTTTGTCTCATTACCTGTGACTGACCTGGTTTCTCTAGTATGACAGTTGCTCCATGTTTGTCTCATTACCTGTGACTGACCTGGTTTCTCTAGTATGACAGTTGCTCCATGTTTGTCCCTGATTCCCAGAGGCCTGGTGTAGCCACTGTCAAATACATGCTTGACACAAAACGGCTTCAGGTCTGAAACATGATTACACGCATTGCTCATGTCGTCAGTGTGTATAAATTTCCGTCTTGAGAATACGGTCCGTCTTGATAATACAACTGCTTTGCAGACTTTCAGCTTTGTTACCAGGCTTATTCCATTACTGTTCCATACATTCTTGTACAGTCTGCCAAAGGCCGCGCTGGCCTTGGAGATTCTTGCATTCACTTTCGTCATCATTTGTGGCAGCTTGTGACACAGTGCTGCCAAGATAGGTGAATTTGTCCACAATACTTAGTCTGTGACTATTCACTTTGATATTCCGCACGGTGTGATTATTCCCTGGACCTGGCTGGTACATAACTACAGTCTTCTCCAAGTTGATATTGAGCCCAAAGTTGGCACAGACATATGAGAAAGCTGAAACATTATGTTGCATGTCTGCCTTTGATTTGACATACAGAGTGCAATCATCAGCAAATAGGAGATCTCTGACGGTGTCGCTATTAGTTTTGATTTTAGCTTTCAGTCTTCTGATATTGAACAACTTTCTATCTATACGGTAGTTGATGTCTATTCCAAAGTCGATGTTCTCGAAGGCATTCGTCAGCATAGCTGAAAACTCGAGGCTGAACAGTGTTGGTGCCAGGACACATCCTTGCTTCACTCCATTGGTGACAGGAAAGAGTTCAGACAGCTCACCGTTTTCCTGTACTCTTGCCTGCAAACCATCATGAATCATAATTTGGACAAATTATCGTGGACAGCCATATTTCGCCATAATCTTCCACAGTCCTTCTCTGCTATTTCAAAAGCTTTGGTAAGATCAATGAAAGTGGAGAACATTTCAGAGTTCTGTTCCTGACATTTTTCTTGCAGCTGCCTTGCAGCGAAAATCATGTCAACAGTTTCTCGTTCTTTTCTGAAGCCACATTGACTCTCAGGAAGAAGACTTGGTCGAGATGGGCTGTGATTGAGAAGAATTCTGGCAAGTATTTTCCCTACAATTGAGAGCAAGGAGATACCTAGATGTTGTCGCAGGAATGGCGGTTTCCTTTACGTTTGTAAAGGTGGACTATTGACGCGTCCTTGAAATATGTTTGTAAAGACTTGGTGAAGCTGCTCTATTAGAACCGGCCCACTTGCCTTGTATATCTCTGCTGGGATGGAGTCAGGACCAGGCGCTTTACCGCTGGAAAGTTGCTGGCTGGCTTTGTTTACTTTCACTAAATTTTGTGTCTCTCTGATTTGGTTGAGATTTTGTAAGATGGTATCCGTAGGGTAGATAGCAGCTCGTTCTTGTGCCTAGTTATTGTCCTGTGCTTGTGTCCACTACAAGAGATAACATTCATTTTGTGTACATGACGTGAAGAAGTGTTCTTTACAAGAATGTGCCGTTTTCTCATTCTCATGCATAAACTGAACATGCAACATTGATATGAAATAAACTATGATATCTTATATTTTTATATTTTAAAAAACAGGCCGGGGGGAGGGGGATAGAGAAGAAGAGGAGAATGGGAGAGAGAATAAAGCCACATTAGAAAGAAGACTACATTGTGGGAAGGGACATAACAAAAACAGTTCTTTCAAGGGACATTACTAATTGCAGTATAAATATATTATGTGATTTAAATAATTGTATATTTATCTTCACTTTTTATAAAGAATTTTACAGAAATTAGAAACAATTACAATAATTATAACTAATCCGATAAAAACGTTAGCCATATGCAAAAGTTTTGTAAAATTTATTGCTTTTTTTTTACATGTGCAAGAATTTTATAACGTATAGTTTTACCTCTTCTCGATTATTCATGTGAAATCGAATACTATTATATTCACTTTGGTTTCTCTTCACAACGTAACCTGTTCTTAGGTTGACTCATGTTACCCTTCGTAGATATCCTAGATTAGTGACTGCACAGACAATGAGCAAGATAGGATACGTGGTTTAGTGTGTGACAGGAATGATGATTGGTTTTTCGGCTGGGACAAAAATATTTTTTGGATTATCCGCAGTGGGTACAAAATAAATCCCCCATTACTGTACGTTGTAGCTCTAGAGCCACTTCTAGAAAAGATACGACTGGACGACAATGTCAGGGGTACGTTCATACCAGGGAAGAGTGAACAAAAGCTGCGTGCTTATGCGGACGATACTATTTTCTTTCTGACAACTGAAAAATCTGTACGGATCATTTTGGAAACGTTCTCGTTTTTCGGCAAAGGGAGTGGGGCAAAATTAAACGTCCAAAAATCTACTATAATGGGCTTAGGCAAATGGAAAAATAAGGCTGATTTTCCATTTGACTTAACATCAAACAATCTTATAAAAGTGTACGGAATAGTCTTCCCATGTCAACCAAATCAGACACACAAAGACACATGGCAAAATCTAGAGAAGAAAATAACAGATATGTTACAGAGATACAAATACAACACAACTACCATATTTGGTAGAAGTACCATTGTTAATACATATATAATTCCAAAAATACTATATCTGTGCACAGTCCTAGATCCTCCACGTCAAACTGTCACAAACATAAACAAAGAGATTAGACGCTTTGTGTTTGGCAGCACCATCTACAGTATCAAACATACTACACTCAGACAAGACAAAAAAGATGGAGGTATCGCCCTCCAAGACATAACAACCAAAATACAAGCACTTAGGATTAAACACGTAGGTGAAATCCTACAACACCCAGAAAAACACCCTTTAGCACACTATTACATTGGAATTAGGCTATCTTACTTAAAACCTATTAGGAATAGGCCTACAATCCTACATCCTCACATTACTTTGGCACTCTCCCAACGTTCTACAAAACATGTATTTCAGCCATTAAAGGACACGAAAAATTACTACATAAGAAAACACATACAATCTACAGGCATTTAGTTAAATTACAAGCAACTCCGGTACATCTCAGAATTAAAGAGGACATAGATATTTCATAAAAGATTATACCGAAATTTTCTCTAATATTCACAACAAGCAGATTACCCCAAAAGCAAAGGAAATTACATATAGGCTTGTTTACAGCATGATCCCAACAACAGAGAGAACAGCAAAAATAACTAAACAAATACTACAGTGTCAGCTTTGTAGACGGAACGTCCAAGAATCAGAAGAGCACATCTATTACGAATGCAACACAATCATGCCAACAAGAAATCTCCTACAAAACATCCTAAACACTCATACCAAACAAAGAACAGATGTTTACAAAGCAATAATGATAAATTCCATTCCTTACTCCACACAAGACATCCACACAAAGCTACTTGTGCTATTGGCAGAGTACAGAAATCTTATAAGGACATTAAGAAACAAAGCACTATACAATTACAGAACAATCAACAAAGAAATTGTCCAACAACTTTATCAACAAAAAGTCGCAAATATTCTAATCTTAGCCCCACAAGCGCAAATCTCGTAAAAGATTTGGCTGAAGACAGCACATATTACAGAAGAAGCAAAGAATTTGTTTTAAACAAAGGATACTACAACTATAAATGTGTTTATTGATGGTATTAATAATCTTACAATTATATTATTATTATTAAAATTACTATTATTATTTTTATTTTAGATACCTAGGGGCATTTATAACATCAGATGGAAGATGTACAACAGAGATTAGGAGTAGAATAGGGCAGGCAAAAGCCGCTTTTCAGAAAATGAAGAGTATCTTATGCAATAAGTCACTATCACTGAATGTAAGAAAGAGAGTGCTGAAATGCTATGTAGAACCAGTTTTGCTGTATGGCAGTGAATCTTGGAACGTAAATGAACAAATTAAGAAGAAATTAGAAGCAACAGAGATGTGGTTCCTGAGACGAATGTTGCGAATTCCTTGGACTGCCAGAGTAACTAACGACGACTGCCTGAAACAGGCTAATGAAACTAGAACATTATATACAACAATAAGACAGAGACAAACATCTTTCTTCGGTCACGTGATGAGAAGAGAGGCATTGGAGAACATTGTAACAACTGGAAAGATCGAGGGGAAGAGAGGCAGAGGTAGACCAAGAGAAGTGATGCTGGATGGATTGAGACGGTGGCATGGAGGAATATCAGCACCAGAGTTGATCCAGAAAACCAAAGACCGAGATCTATGGAGAGCCATGAACGCCTACGCCAGCTGGCACGGCACTTGATGATGATTATTATTATTTTAAAACAAAAAATGGAACACGCGTTCGAAACATATTTTTTTTTTTTTGTAGGTGTTTTTTAGGCGCTGGTTTTGTAAATAATGAAAATATTTATGAAAGTGAGCGGTTTTTAGATATTTACTCTCAATCAACGTTAGTATAACTTAGCTATGTGGGATGATTTTATGTTCTTTAGCCTTTTACTAAAGATTTATTATTCAAAAACCATCAGTGATATTAATTTTGTTGCAATGATTTCGATTGTTTTCACCACGTGCAGATCTGGATTAAATATTTCCTCTGTCACTGATTACAGAAGATGGAAATCCAAATTGTAAAACGTGTTAAAGACAATACGATTGGAGCTTTTGAGGGAAGAGCGCTCCATCAAGCATACATACTTGTGTTTTCAGGTATATCAGGTATTTCTTTTCAACTACTCGCGGATGGGAGCATCTTGATGTAGCCTTGCAGCCAAGGGATAAAATCCATCTACAGTTTTGAGGACCCTAAATGATTGTACGCTACTTGACACCGGATGCAAAGGTGGCTCATTATGAACGGCTCCATGAATTGAGGTATGAACTGCATGGGCAAGTTTACATTCAGTAGTTTGCCATTGTTTTCTGAACGACCGGCACTCATACCGTTGTTTTGAAAACTAACGCAAGACAGTCTGCTCCCAAATAGCCAGCGGCTGTGTTTCAAGCGCAGTAGGAGGGTTGGGTTACGAATTGCATTCATAACCCCTTCCCCACAGAGCCGGCTCATTGATAGGTATATCCCTGAGCTACTCGACTTATCTGATCTTGATCTCATTGAGAAATATTGTATTCATCTCCAGTTCTTGCATTATCTCCATGTTTGTTTTTTTCTCTCGTGTCATGAAATTCCTGGTAGTTATTTATATAACCAAATACTAGTGGTTTTGATTTCACCCTCACGCCGTTTACTCATTGTCAGTGCTCATGTGGACACTGTTTATTCTTTGTCCATCTTTCTGATCACATTCTATAATTATTTTCCATAATCCTTCACATCTGCTTTGTTCACCGTCCATTTTTCAGCAATATACTGAAATATACAATGAATGTAATAATTGAGCATCGATAGTTTTACAATGTAACTGTTTAGATGTACGAAACTGTTCCTATTATTTTGGCGTTACTTTGGCGGTGTATATTTTTTTTCTAATGTCTGGTCACTCCCGCCATTATCTGTTATTCTTTGAGAAGAAATGAAACGTGTAGAACCCCGGTGATACCAGTTGGTCCAATTCAATTCTGGAGAGAAAAAAAACTTTCCACCACGTTCATCCAGCCACTGTGGTATTGGTTATTATTGTGGTGGTTCATGGTGCGGTTTAAGTTTGTCTTGTTTTCTGCGCCAGTGTTAGCTGGCTTTTCGATCTTGAAGCTTTTATGCCAGTGATGTTTTGATGATATCAATATTATTGATACAGTCCTTATAAGGATTTGTCCTTTTGTTTACTTGCTTTTATGTCCTTGTTCTGTGGTCGACTAGTGAGCATGTTGGCTACCTTCTCAATATCTTCATCGGTCCAGTCTATCATCTTGTCAGGTATTCTGCGTTCTTCGACAGGTTTATTGATGTTCGCATCTAGGCTTGCGTCATATTTCCGGTTGAACACTGGTTTCCCCTTGAGCTTATTCGTCAATGAGAATGGGATGCTGGCTTTATCTTGAGGTTTTTCACTGGTTCCAGTGACTTGGCTCCAGCTTGCGGCTCCTCTGTGGTCTTTCAAGCAGCTTCTGCTGATTTGTTCTGGGTTAGTTCCCTTTCGGCTTTTAGCATTTCTCTTTCTGTCTTGATTGCTTGTAGAATTTCTTAATTTTCATTTTTCATCTGTGCCATGCGTTCCATCTCTTGCCGGTCACTGTGCTGGATTTCCTTTATGTCAGCCAGAAGTTTTCGTTGCCGCCAGTTGGTGTCCGTGTCAGAGGTAGCTTGGCTTGCTTCATCAGCTTGTCAATCTGCCCTTGAAGCTGGGACTTTTCAGCTTGTGAGATGTGGTATGTCTCTCACCTCCGCAGTGCTTCCTTGTATGGTGTCTTTGTGGTTATGGCGATCTTTAAGACGTCTCTGTATCTATGGAGGTACGGGCAGCCCAGGTATCTTGCACCGTGTTTGCCAAGGCAGTTGGCGCACTTTCTCTTGTTATTGGGCTTTCGGAAGTCCTTGTTCTGTTTGGCCAGCGGATATCCCTTGAAGGCATGGTCTGGACATTCAAGACCACACTCAACTTTTCACCAAGTCTCTCTCACCAAGTTGTGTGTAATGTTCTATCATGAACCCCCCCTGTCACACCACACATAAAAGTAAGCAGTTTATGATGAATGAAACCACACTGTCACATCACACATAAAAGTAACCAGTTTATGATAAATGAAACCAGACTGTCACATCACATGTAAAAATAACCAGTTTATGATAAATGAAACCAGACTGTCACATCACACGTAAATGTAACCGTGGTGAAGGGGTTACGGACCTAGTTCATAATCCCGCATTCAGCTTTCGAAACACAGCTGTAGGCGATTTGGCAGCAGTCCGCCTTGCCTTGGTTTGTATTTGTATAAAAATTGTATGAGTGCCGATGGTTCAGAAAGCAATGGCAAACTAATGAATGCAAACATGCCAAGAAATAACCCAAAGCCAAAAAATGCTGGGATTGACTGTGATGTCCTGCTAACATTTTTTTTTAAATGATTAATGAAACCACACTGTCACATCACACATAAATGTAACCAGTTTATTATAAAAGAAACCACTCTCACATCAAATATAAATGTAACAAGTTTATGATAAAAGAAACCACTCTTACATCACACATAAATGTAACCAGTTTATAATAAAAGAAAGCACATTCTCACACATGAACATAACCACACTTTCCAGATATCTTATAATTTATCATCTTATAACTTTTCGTCTTATAATTTATCATCTTATAATGTATCAAACATTGGCATCCAGAGGTGGACACATTGACTCAATACCATTCTCTGGCTGGTAGCCATGGACAGCGAGTATGTTGGTGTTCAAGGAACAACAGACAACAGAACACACGTTTCTTTAATGATGGTATATTTTGTAAAAGCAAGTCAAGCATACATAAATGATTGAAAGTATGGTAAACCTATTGGTCTAAATTTTCTAATGTCATACAAGCACCAGAGTAAATTATCACAAAATTATGAGATGTGACCACAATGATACACACTACAACAAGCATAATCAGCTACATAAAATAAACTGCAAATATGGTTAATGTTTGAGTTGAATACAACCAGATGGTGATACAAGCAATTACATACACACATAAACGTGACCAGCTGATGATACAAGCAGTTACATACACACATAAACGTAACCAGTGATACATGGAACCACATTCTCGCTGAACACATACATACATGTAACCACTTTATGATAAATGAAACCACTTTCATATATTCATGTAACCAGTTTATTATAACTGGGATTACAGTCACATAATGTAATCAGTTTAACCACACTCTCACATGTGAATATTACCAGTTTATGATAAATGGAACCACATTCTTATGCATGAACATAACCAGTTTATGGCAACACAATCACTCTCTCACATCACACATAAATAAACGAGTTTAAAATAAATGAAACCTCACTCTTACACATGTGCAACCAGTATATGATAACTAGAATCACATTTACACACAAATCACATTCACATGCACATGAATATAACCAGTTTAAGTTAACTGAAATCACATTCACATGAATGTAACCAGTTTAAGATAAATGAAATCACATTCACATGAATGTATTCAATTTAAGATAACTAGAATCACATTAGCATACACATGAGTGTAACCAGTTTAAGATAACTGAAATCACATTCACATGAATGTAATAAGTTTGTGATAAATAGCAGATTTTTCACACATTAAAAAGGCCAGCTTAATATAATCAAAATAATATTCACAGGTACATGAATATAACCAGTTTAAGATAACTGGAATCACACTTACATGTACAAGAATATAACCAGTGTATTATATATGAAACTACATTCTCACAAATGAATATAATGAATTTAAGATCACTGGAATCACACATACACACACATGAATGTATCCAGTTTAAGATCACTGAAATATCACACACACACACACACACGCATGCACGCACGCGCGTGCATGCACACACATATGAATATAACCAAAATTATATTCACATGCACATGAATATAACCAGTTTAAGATCACTAGAATCACACATGAATGTAACCAGTTTTTTTTTTTAATGTAATATTTTGAATTACTTGATGCTGGAGCAGCTGTGTGGTTTACTCCAACACCAACTGTCTGGGACACCCACTGTCTGGGACACCAACTGTCTGGGACACCAACTGTCTGGGACACCCACTGTCTGGGACACCCACTGTCTGGGACACCAACTGTCTGGGACACCAACTGTCTGGGACACCAACTGTCTGGGACACCAACTGTCTGGGACACCCACTGTCTGGGACACCCACTGTCTGGGACACCCACTGTCTGGGACACCCACTGTCTGGGACACCAACTGTCTGGGACACCCACTGTCTGGGACACCAACTGTCTGGGACACAACTGTCGGGGACACAACTGTCTGGGACACCAACTGTCTGGGACACCAACTGTCTGGGACACCAACTGTCTGGGAGACCAACTGTCTGGGACACCAACTGTCTGGGACACCCACTGTCTGGGACACCAACTGTCTGGGACACCCACTGTCTGGGACACCAACTGTCTGGGACACCAACTGTCTGGGAGACCAACTGTCTGGGAGACCAACTGTCTGGGACACCAACTGTCTGGGAGACCAACTGTCTGGGACACCCACTGTCTGGGACACCAACTGTCTGGGACACCAACTGTCTGGGACACCCACTGTCTGGGACACCAACAGTCAATGTCCCTTGATAAATGACCACAGTTTGTTTGATACTGTCCACCAATCAATATTCCTCTATAAATGTTCACAGATTGTTTGACACTGTCCTCCAGTAAATACTCCTCTATAAATTACCATTGTTTGTTTGACACTGCCCAACATTCAATATTCCTCTATAAATTACCACTAATTGTTTGACAGTGTCCTCCAGCCAATATACCTCTATAAATGACCATTGATTGTTTGACACTGTCCAACAGTCAATATTCCTCTATTAATGACCACTAATTGTTTGATTCTATTGTACAAGCATATATATAAAACAGCTGATGTGAGGTGACAGGCTCCATTCCCAAATAGAATAAACAATATTAAACATTATTTTGTACAGGAAAAAATGATTTACAATTTTGTGCACTGAATATAAAACAAATTGTCAACACATACAATATATGTAAGCAGTTATACATTTATAATCAGTCATAAATAGACAATAAATCCTTGACTTCACAGACAAATGAATACGGACAACACCAGGCACTGATTACCAACTGGTCTATATGAATATGGGGTAGCATCATATATCTAAAGCACTTCAAGATGTGGAAATGGGTCCTGTTTTTACTTTTACTTTTATACAGACCCCATTCTGAGGTATGGAAGAGAATCATGGTCAATTAATGGTTTAGAGAGAAATTACTGCAGAGATGTGGTACTACATACTAATGCTGAGAGCGCAATGGGCAGAAGAAAAGAGTTACGAAGATCTCTGTGGCAAAGTAGTCAATTCGTTTGACTCGCACTCCGAAGGTTGTGGGTTCGATTCCGGGCCGCGTCCTTCGGTTTACGAGTTAAATGTTTCGGAGACTCCTGTGGGTCGTCGCTAAAAGCTACGGAGTTCATGCTTTGTGCGACAGCTTTCCGTGCTGCAGAAAGAGGACCGAGCCATATATGGGATAAAACCCGTTGCAATGAAGTCAACCCTATCGACTTTAAAGTGACTTTTTCTCTGGACAAAGCCAATTCATGACGGGAACTGGTGACTCATATCAGAAGTAGTCAGTTCACAGTGTGTGGACATGTCTTGGGGAGCCGTATACTGAACAATATCATGACAACAGGAATGCTGGAGGGAATAAGCGACAGAGGAGCACCTAGAAAGAACATTCTAGACAGTCTGGCTTCATGGCATATGGAAACATCTAGATCTAGAGAGAAGATTCTAGATACATTGACATCATGGCATACAGAAACATCTAGATTCTAGACAGTTTGACATCCTGACATACAGAAACATCTAGAGAGAGAGAGAGAAGATTCTAGACAATTTGCCATCATGACATACAGAAATATCTAGATCTAGATTCTAGTAAGTTTAGTCGATGGATTAACATCACGGCACACGGGTGCAACCCATAAGTGCTCTGTTCTCCTCTTAACTCAAACCTGAGTCTGGAGAAACTCAGCTCAGTGCACAAACTCTGTAGCAACGGCGAGGATCCTGAAATACTTTGGGTAGATTTTTAACTCGAAATTTTGCCCAGGCCATTTTTGATTTCCAACTGCCAAGGGATTTTTTACGTGCACAACAATACACACGGGCATCCGATCTCACTACCCAGAGACCAGGGGACATTTTTATTACTATAAGTCCAAGTGGAAAAATCCCGGTCCTCAACGGGGCATGAACTCGAGACCTCCAGCACTCGAGGCGGACACCATACCTCGAGACCACGCAGCCCCCGAGATCTAGATTCTACACAGCTTGACATCATGACATACAGAAACATCTAGAGAGAGAGAAAAGATTCTAGACAATTTGTCATCATGACATACAGAAACATCTAGATCTAAATTCTAAACAGCTTGACATCATGACATACAGAAACATCTAGAGAGAAGATTCTTGACAGCTGGACATCATGACATATGGAAATGTCAGTATCAGAAATTATTGACAACATATAAACCAGGAAACTAAGGACACACATGAGGACCATCGCTATGTTTCATGGACTATAACATGGACAAGATAGACGAGAATGGTGGTTATCCATTCAGTAAGGACTATAACATGAACAAGATAGACGAGAATGGTGGTTATCCATTCAGTATGGACTATAACATGAACAAGATAGACGAGAATGGTGGTTATCCATTCAGTATGGACTATAACATGAACAAGATAGATGAGAATGGTGGTTATCCATTCAGTATGGACTATAACATGAACAAGATAGACGAGAATGATGGTTATCCATTCAGTATGGACTATAACATGAACAAGATAGATGAGAATGGTGGTTATCCATTCAGTATGGACTATAACATGAACAAGATAGACAAGAATGGTGGTTATCCATTCAGTATGGACTATAACGCCGGTCTCTCTGGCTGTGGGGTTACAACACTTTCTCTCTGTAATCCCGTTTATCACGCAGAGTCTCGCAGCGAAGCGAGAGCTGAGGCGGTTCGACCCCCGCTCGTGACTTGCGGGATACTGAGCCGGCCGCTCAGAAAGCAATGGCAAACTACTGAGCGTAATCTTGCCAAGAGATCAACAGACAGCTGAAAGATGCTGCTGTTGACAGCTAAGTCCTGTAAAAGGATACGCAAAAAAAAACATGGACTATAACATGAACAAGATAGACAAGAATGGTGGTTATCCATTCAGTATGGACTATAACATGAACAAGACAGACGATAATGGTGGTTATCCATTCAGTATGGACTATAACATGAACAAGACAGATGATAATGGTGGTTATCCATTCAGTATGGACTATAACATGAACAAGATAGAACAAGAATCGTGGTTATCCATTCAGTATGGACTATAACATGAACAAGATAGACAAGAATGGTGGTTATCCATTCAGTATGGACTATAACATGAACAAGATAGACGAGAATGGTGGTTATCCATTCAGTATGGACTATAACATGAACAAGATAGACGAGAATGGTGGTTATCCATTCAGTATGGACTATAACATGAACAAGATAGACGAGAATGGTGGTTATCCATTCAGTTGGACTATAACATGAACAAGATAGACGAGAATGGTGGTTATCCATTCAGTATGGACTATAACATGAACAAGATAGACGAGAATGGTGGTTATCCATTCAGTATGGACTATAACATGAACAAGATAGACGAGAATGGTGGTTATCCATTCAAGTATGGACTATAACGATGACAAGATAGACGAGATATGGTGGTTATCCATTCAGTATGGACTATAACATGAACGAAGATAGACGAGAATGGTGGTTATCCATTCAGTATGGACTATAACATGAACAAGATAGACGAGAATGGTGGTTATCCATTTCAGTATGGACTAATAACAATAGAACAAGGATAGACGAGAATGGTGGTTATCCATTCAGTATGGACTATAACATGAACAGAGATAGACGAGAATGGTGGTTATCCATTCAGTATGGGACTATAAAATGAACAAGATAGACGAGAATGGTGGTTATCCATTCAGTATGGACTATAACTGAACAAGATAGACGAGAATGGTGGTTACCAGTCAGTATGGACTATACATGACAAGATAGACGAGAATGGTGGTTATCCATTCAGTATGTGACTATAACATGAACAAGATAGACGAGAATGGTGGTTATCCATTCAGTATGGACTATAACATGAACAAGATAGACGAGGAAATGGTGTTATCCATTCAGTATTGACTATAACATGAACAAGATAGAACGAGAATGGTGGTTATCCATTCAGTTATGGACTATACATAACAAGATAGACGAGAATGTGGTTATCCATTCAGTATGGACTATAACATGACAAGAAGACTGAGAATGGTGGTTATCCATTCAGTATGGAATATAACATGAACAAGATAGACGAGAATGGTGGTTATCCATTCAGTATGGACTATAACATGAACAAGATAGACGAGAATGTGGTTATCCATTCAGTATGGACTATAAACATGAACAAGATAGACGAGAATGGTGGTTATCCATTCAGTATGGACTATAACATGAACAAGATAGACGAGAATGGTGGTTATCCATTCAGTATGGACTATAACATGAACAAGATAGACGAGAATGGTGGTTATCCATTCAGTATGGACTATAACATGACAAGATAGACTGAGAATGGTGGTTATCCATTCAGTATGGAACTATAACATGAACAAGATAGACGAGAATGGTGGTTATCCATTCAGTATGGAACTATACATGAACAAGATAGACGAGAATGTGGTTATCCATTCAGTATGGACTATAACATGAACAAGATAGACGAGAATGGTGGTTATCCATTCAGTATGGACTATAACATGAACAAGATAGACGAGAATGGTGGGGTTATCCATTCAGTATGGACTATAACATGAACAAGATAGAGAGAATGGTGGTTATCCATTCGTATGGACATATAACATGAACAAGATAGACGAGAATGGTGGTTATCCATTCAGTATGGACTATAACATGAACAAGATAGACGAGAATGGTGGTTATCCATTCAGTATGGACTATAACATGAACAAGATAGGACGAGAATGGTGGGTTATACCATTCAGTATGGACTATAACATGAACAAGATAGACGAGAATGGTGGTTATCCATTCAGTATGGGACTATAACATGAACAAGATAGACGAGAATGGTGGTTATCCATTCAGTATGGACTATAACATGAACAAGATAGACGAGAATGGTGGTTATCCATTCAGTATGGACTATAACATGAACAAGATAGACGAGAATGGTGGTTATCCATTCAGTATGGACTATAACATGAACAAGATAGACGAGAATGGTGGTTATCCATTCAGTATGGACTATAACATGAACAAGATAGACGAGAATGGTGGTTATCCATTCAGTATGGACTATAACATGAACAAGATAGACGAGAATGGTGGTTATCCATTCAGTATGGACTATAACATGAACAAGATAGACGAGAATGGTGGTTATCCATTCAGTATGGACTATAACATGAACAAGATAGACGAGAATGGTGGTTATCCATTCAGTATGGACTATAACATGAACAAGATAGACGAGAATGGTGGTTATCCATTCAGTATGGACTATAACATGAACAAGATAGACGAGAATGGTGGTTATCCATTCAGTATGGACTATAACATGAACAAGATAGACGAGAATGGTGGTTATCCATTCAGTATGGACTATTAACATGAACAAGATAGACGAGAATGGTGGTTATCCATTCCGTATGGACTAATAACATGAACAAGATAGACGAGAATGGTGGTTAGCCATTCAGTATGGACTATAACATGAACAAGATAGACGAGAATGGTGGTTATCCATTCAGTATGGACTATAACATGAACAAGATAGACGAGAATGGTGGTTATCCATTCAGTAGGGACTATAACATGAACAAGATAGACGAGAATGGTGGTTATCCATTCAGTATGGACTATAACATGAACAAGATAGACGAGAATGGTGGTTATCCATTCAGTAATGGACTATAACATGAACAAGATAGACGAGAATGGTGGTTATCCTTCAGTATGGAGCCTATAACATGAACAAGATAGACGAGAAGGTTGGTTATCCTTCAGTATGGACTATAACATGAACAAGATAGACGAGAATGGGTGGTTATCCATTCAGTATGGACTATAACATGAACAAGATAGACAGAGAAATGGTGGTTATCCATTCAGTATGGACTATAACATGAACAAGATAGACGAGAATGGTGGTTATCCATTCAGTATGGACTATAACAATGAACAAGATAGACGAGAATGGTGGTTATCCATTCAGTATGGACTATAACATGAACAAGATAGACGAGAATGGTGGTTATCCATTCAGTATGGACTATAACATGAACAAGATAGACGAGAATGGTGGTTATCCATTCAGATATGGACTATAACATGAACAAGATAGACGAGAATGGTGGTTATCCATTCAGTATGGACTATAACATGAACAAGATAGACGAGAATGGTGGTTATCCATTCAGTATGGACTATAACATGAACAAGATAGACGAGAATGGTGGTTATCCATTCAGTATGGACTATAACATGAACAAGATAGACGAGAATGGTGGTTATCCATTCAGTATGGACTATAACATGAACAAGATAGACGAGAATGGTGGTTATCCATTCAGTATGGACTATAACATGAACAAGATAGACGAGAATGGTGGTTATCCATTCAGTATGGACTATAACATGAACAAGATATGATAATGGTGGTTATCCATTCAGTATGGACTATAACATGAACAAGATAGACGAGAATGGTGGGTTTTCCATTCAGTAGGACTATAACATGAACAAGATAGACGAGAATGGTGGTTATCCATTCAGTTGGTTTAAAAAAAAAAGGGGAAATTTGGGTTTTTTAAAAAAAAAAAAAAAGGGGAAATTTGGGTTTATTCATAGGATTAAAATAAAAAAAAGAAGGGGTTTTTTTTTAAAAAAAACAAGAAAAAAGGTTTTTTTTTAAAAAAACAGAAAAGAAGAAGGGGGGTTTTTTTTGTTAATAAAAAAAATAGACGAGAATGGTGGTTATCCTTCAGTATGGACTATAACATGAACAAAATAGACGAGAATGGTGGTTATCCATTCAGTATGGACTATAACATGAAAAGATAACGAGAAGGTGGTTATCCTTCAGTATGGACTATAACATGAACAAGATAGACGAGAAGGGGGGTTATCCATTCAGTAGGACAAACATGAACAAGATAGAGAGAATGGTGTTATCCATTCAGTATGGACATAACATGAACAAGATAGACGAGAATGGTGGGTTTTCCATTCGATGGACTATAACATGAACAAGATAGACGAGAAGGTGGTTATCCATTCAGTATGGACTATAACATGAACAAGATAGACGAGAAAGGTGGTTATCCTTTATGGACTATAACATGAACAAGAAAAAAAGGTGGTTATCCATTCAGTATGGACTATAACATGAACAAGATAGACGAGAATGGGGATTTGTATATATAACATAACAAGAAACAGAATGGGGTTTTTTAATATATAAAATAACAAGAAAGAAAGGGGATTTGTATATTAAAATGAAAAAGACAGAAGGGGAATTTAATATATAAAATAACAAGAAAGAAAGGGGTTTTTAATATATAAAATAACAAGAAAGAAAGGGGTTTTTTAATTATAAAATAACAAGAAAGAAAGGGGTTTTTTAATATATAAAATAACAAGAAAGAAAGGGGTTTTTTAATATATAAAATAACAAGAAAGAAAGGGGTTTTTTAATATATAAAATAACAAGAAAGAAAGGGGTTTAAACATTATATAAAAAAAAAAAAAATGGGGTTTTTTAATATATCATAACAAGAAAGAAAGGGGTTTAAACATTATATAAAATAACGAAGAAGAAGGGGTTTAAACATTATTAAAATAACAAGAAAGAAAGGGGTTTAAACATTGGAAACATAACAAGAAAGAAAGGTGGGTTTACTTGGCTATAACATGAAAAATAGACGAGAATGGTGGTTATCCATTCAGTATGGACTATAACAAACAAAATAGACGGAATGGTGGGTTTTCCCTTCAGTTAAAAACTAACAAAAAAAGAATTGGGGGGGGTTTTTCCATTCAGTTGGACTATAAAATGAACAAATAACAAATGGTGGTTTCCATTATATGGACTATAACATGAACAAGATAGACGAGAATGGTGGTTATCCATTCAGTATGGACTATAACATGAACAAGATAGACGAGAATGGTGGTTATCCATTCAGTATGGACTATAACATGAACAAGATAGACGAGAATGGTGGTTATCCATTCAGTATGGACTATAACATGAACAAGATAGACGAGAATGGTGGTTATCCATTCAGTATGGACTATAACATGAACAAGATAGACGAGAATGGTGGTTATCCATTCAGTATGGACTATAACATGAACAAGATAGACGAGAATGGTGGTTATCCATTCAGTATGGACTATAACATGAACAAGATAGACGAGAATGGTGGTTATCCATTCAGTATGGACTATAACATGAACAAGATAGACGAGAATGGTGGTTATCCATTCAGTATGGACTATAACATGAACAAGATAGAACGAGAATGGTGGTTATCCATTCAGTAATGGACTATAACATGAAACAAGATAGATGAGAATGGTGGTTATCCATTCAGTATGGACCTATAACATGAACAAGGATAGACGAGAATGGTAGGTTATCCATTCAGTATGGAGTATAACATGAAACAAGATAGACGAGAATGGTGGTTATTCCATTCAGTAATGGACTATAACAGGAACAAGATAGAACGAGAATGGGTGGTTATCCATTCAGTATGGACTATACAGGAACAAGGATAGCACGAGAATGGTGGTAGTCCATTCAGTATCGGGACTAGCACAGCTGAAACAAGATAGACGAGAATGGTGGTTATCCATACAGTATGGACTATAACATGAACAAGATAGACAAGAATGGTCGATATTCACGCCAAAAGTCTGTTAAAGCAAATGAACCTGGGTGGCCCTTTGCGACCAATGATATTGTTTTAATATAAACAAGTTTATAGAATATACAACTTTTAACAGGACAAAAGTAAATTACAAGAAAGAATTGTATCGATTACAAAATTGTGTAATAAATAGTCACAATTCATAAACCACTGAGAAATACCAGTAAACAACCTGGCAACCAGCTTGAGAAAAATGGAGTAAGCAGAGCAAGTCTACCCAACACTATCCAGAACACAAGTGCTACACGAAATGCACGAGGTGCCGCACTTAAGAAATATGCATCTGTAAACAATTGTATATAAAGTATTATTAATTAAAGCACTGTATATCATTAAATCCAAAATTCATTAAATCTAGGTCCATTAAATCAAGGGTATACTGTACTGCATACGAAAATCAAATGTACTACACACAATCACCTTATGTGACCAAATAATGTATCATCTCACCAACACAATCTCAAGGAAGAACAAATACCAAAATCCATTTCTGAGCAAAATTGTGATATTTAATCACATGTCAAATCAACAGCAAACGGCAGTGGTTAGTTACTGAGGTCATTGAAATCTGTAGGGGATAGACTGTCAACCTTGATCAAGTACAGGTTTTATAGCCGTCAGTGTTTACATGTTAAAAATCCTAATGTGCAGCAAGAGTAAGTGAGCTGTATATCTCAACTCTAAAAACAAAGACCCACATTCCCTTCATGAGCACTAACAATGGTTCCAGTCACAGAAGAGGAATAACTAAGCATACTAAACCACTAGCTGCATTCTTTAAGCAGTTCTCTGTGTGAGCGAAACATCCAGACATTGAGGAGGAACAACATACTAAATTACTGACAAGATTCTTTAAGCAGTTCTCTGTATGGGCCTTACATGCAGGCATAGAAGAGGAACAACTTGGCATACTAAATCACTGACTGGGGTCTTTAAATGGTTCTCTGTGTGGGCTCTACATTTAGAGATAGAAGTGGAAACATTTGGTACATGAAATCACTGAGTGAGTTCTTTAAATGGTTCTCTGTGTGGGCTCTACATTTAGAGATAGAAGTGGAAACATTTGGTACATGAAATCACTGAGTGAGTTCTTTAAATGGTTCTCTACATAACACTTACATCTGGACATAGAAGAGGAACAAATTGGCATACTAAATCAATGACAGGTGATCTCCAAACCCCCCCCCCCCCCCCCCCCCCCCCCCGATCCCAACACAGAAGAGAAGCTACAAAGCACACAAAACAAAAACCAACATGCTTAAGTGTGGCACGAAATAACACATTTTGATTAGAAAAATATTGAAGCAATGTTCAAATGTTGTGTTGTCACAGTGACATCAGTTGGGAGATTCAACCGTAGAGGTGATGCTTTCACCAAAACCACAAGAAACAAACACACTTCATGCAGATAGCATTTCACTGCACACCCAACACTTCACACAGTCAGCAGCAATATGTTTCTTCACGGGACACTATGAACTGGACAATCATATTATTACCTATAAAAATGAAGTGGAGTTTCCCACTGTAAATCTGTGAACATGCAATTAATTCAAAGATGAACAGAAAGTGGAAAAGGTTAGCTTCTTGAGACTTCATCAGTAAAGAAAACAAAGTCTACCTGGTTTAAAACATAACTAAGTAAAGATATAATTGTGTATGCAAATATACAACAAAAATATAATGCAAATATAAGAAAGTTCAACAAATGACATTAAAAAATGAAAGTGTCAAACAGTATAAATTAACATGTAGCTTAGTTAAACAAGGATAGAAGATGGCACGTGTGACACGGACACTGCGAAAGTAATTGAAATAGCAAAGTAAACGTTCATCATCATCATCATCATCATCATCATCATCCAGAGAACCCAGAACTGTGGCTTGTGCTGAGCAGACCTTCTTCCCCACAAAAGTCTGGAGACATGCATTTCTATTATAAGCACGGTGCCCTGCCTCTGATGCTGTTGTGTCAATGTCTCTCTAGCATAAGCAAGGTGCCCTGCCTCTGATGCTGTTGTGTCAATGTCTCTCTAGCATAAGCACGGTGCCCTGCCTCTGATGCTGTTGTGTCAATGTCTCTCTAGCATAAGCACGGTGCCCTGCCTCTGATGCTGTTGTGTCAATGTCTCTCTAGCATAAGCATAGTGCCCTGCCTCTGATGCTGTTGTGTCAATGTCTCTCTAGCATAAGCATAGTGCCCTGCCTCTGATGCTGTTGTGTCAATGTCTCTCTAGCATAAGCACGGTGCCCTGCCTCTGATGCTGTTGTGTCAATGTCTCTCTAGCATAAGCACGGTGCCCTGCCTCTGATGCTGTTGTGTCAATGTCTCTCTAGCATAAGCACGGTGCCCTGCCTCTGATGCTGTTGTGTCAATGTCTCTCTAGCATAAGCATAGTGCCCTGCCTCTGATGCTGTTGTGTCAATGTCTCTCTAGCATAAGCATGGTGCCCTGCCTCTGATGCTGTCATGTCAACATCATCTATCATGCCTGGAATCCATCCACATCTCCAAGAGCTGCACTGGTTGCAACCACATCCTGCCTCCTGCAGTCCTGGCCCCTATGGTGGTAAGTCAGGGCACTAACCAGTATGCCACCAATAAGAGCAATACAAATAACATATGCACAGGTAATGATTGGCACACATAGAAAAGGAGAAAGAAGCAGACATCAGAGGCCACACTAGTCACTAGATCAATTAGAAAATAAACATGTACTTTAAATAAAATTGCAAGTATTAATCATGAAACCTTTCAGTTGATGACGAAACCTCTGTCATTATTCCACTAAATGTGTACAGTAAACAATCTTACCTATTTTGGTGGTTTTAATCTCAATGAATAGTTTAGAATGTCTCCCATACATTGATATCATATCCCTCTTCTGTGCCTCAACTTTCAAGTGGCATGCATGCCCCAATGGCCTCAAGAGCTATGCCTCTGCTGGCACAGCTACTGACAGGGTCATGACCCTGCTCCAATAAGTCTTACGTATCTGATTCACTACCTGGGAACCAGGCTCTAGCACGTGACCTCATCAGGCACCTGTGACAGAAACAGCTGGATTTGAACCCAGAACTGTTTAACTTAGAGGTGCACTCCACTTTCCGAAGCCACCTTGACTTCCCACCTCCCCCATATCAGTATGGTTAATGGTTACTACAGAATCAACATGGCAGCACTGCAAACAAACCCATGGATGCCAGTTCTCCCTCTACAGCTGTGACCAGTGATGTCCAGGGTTCCAGTAGCATGCAGGTTATCATTTGGATTCATTCCCCTCTGTCTTGCTGAAGTCCGCTTTGACCCACACTCAAGCATCTTTACATAGATTATTGTATCTGTTACCGTGTCTTCAACTGGCAGTCATTCGTAATCTTCAAAACATCTCTCATGTCTATTTAAATGTTCCGATTACATAGCGCATTCTGCAGTATACCCACCCAAGTCTTGTAAGAGAGAAATGTCTGTGCCTGCTACCCACTCATGTCACATCTGTACATTTTGAACTGTATCCACTACAGACTTACAATCAGACACTATTACTGCTCTGGTGATCTGAGTTGCATGTCCTTTACAGAGCGTAGCAGTCAACCCCAGAATTTTTTTGGGCTGTTTTGATTTCTAGGCAAGTCTACGTTCAGTAGTTTGCTATTGCTTTGTTTAGAATGTGGTATGTGGGATTGGCAATTGTGTTCTAACCTCTTCACTACAGAGATGGCTGAGCACTTACTAGCCACCTCAAAGTTGCAGTGATCGCATCCACCTCCACCATCATATTTGAGTTGTAGCCCTTGAAGCTTCCTTCTGGGCAGCAACGACCCTGTTTCTAACTGTAGCTGAGAATCCCCAGCCAGATTTCTCTCCACTACACAGAACTGTTGGTGTATGCTGCTGCATCATTTCTGCCAGCATGTTCATCTATCAACTGTAGGACTTCTGTCAGTATAAGAATGGATATATAGCACAAGATCTCATGGGTTATGGAGAAACATGATCACTTATATCAATCAGTAGCAGAAGATAAACAGAAACAAAGTAAGAATAGTTATATTTTCAACAAAGATTATATGTTTACAAGATTAATTAACACAAAAACAACAATACAATAATAAACCGCAATGATATCAGAAGCCTCAGTGTCTGAAAAATTCAGTCTCAGTGTAAAAGTTTAAAAGTTTCAATGTCAGTCAACATAAAGGCACTTGACATTTGAACTGTGGCAGTGATCATCATGGAACTCGAAAGCTCCATGTCGTGTTTTCATTCCGTGGCATTAGAAACAACAAAACACAGATTCCCGTTGATCTTATGTCACAAACAATATCACACTCATGTGCTCACTGTCATTCATCTTTCTTCATTTCAAAACAATTTACCTGCCTGAATATCAACAAGTCCTCATACCTGTGATTAAATCGGCCATCAGTATCAAACCGTTACAAATCCTGTAGAATATATACATGATGTGACAGTAACAGTTGTTTTAAATTTACTTCTGTGAGGATCTGTCATTTTCAGCTGTATCTATGTTGTTTCTCCTACTGGCTTTCTCTTTGAGTTCTCTTTATTTCTCTACTGTACTCTTCTCTTGTGGGTTACTGCCAAGAACATATCTCAATGTCTCATCTATTTCTGCGGTTCATGTTACAGATAGGGTGGGGGCTCGTCCGGGATCTTCTCTTTGTTCTGACATCTCGTAGGAATAGGTTATAGTGTCATTTGTCCTATACCTATTGTCTACTTGACAAGTAGGGCTACTGATACCTTTCTGTTCGACGTGGGCAGACATTTAGTTAACTTAGTATAGATTGATAGTTACATTGTTGGTTATAGTTATAGTTAGCATTGTAATTGGGTATTGCATATCTATATTAGGACTAAGTTACACTAAGCATGGCTACTCGTACTTTAGATCTAGCTAAGGTGCGGGCATCTGCAACTGAGATGGGATTGGAAGGTGAGGCATTCAAAGCCTATGTACTGGAAGTAGAGAGACTTCAGAGCAGAAGAGAGGGAGCGAAGAAAGTCAGAAGCTGAGCTTGAAGCTCAAAAGCTAGCTCTTGAAGAGCAAAAGTTGGTTGCAGACCAACAGTCACAGAAACTTGCAGCTGACCTAGAGTCTAAGAAATTAGACGCTAGGAAACTGGAAATGGAACATGAGTTCCGTATGAAGCAACTTGAGGTAGAGGCTAAATCTGTTGGTGATACTGAAGGAGCAGTAGGTGGATCAGCTTTACCTAGCTCATCAGCAGCCAGCAAACCAGCTTACCATGCTATGAAATGGCCGTTTCCACCATTTGAACCTGACCAAGAGAAGATAGATCAATTCTTGGAGAAGTTCGAGGCGATGTGTAAAGCTATGGGCTTAGCGCCTGAGCGTTGCAACTTAAAGCTTTCACAAGGACTCTGTGGCACCACATACGAAGTGTATGCGAGCTTCTCCCCAGGGATGGAAAATTATTATCCAACCCTGAAATCGGCTCTTTTGAAAAGATTCAAAATGACAGCCCATGCTTACCGGCAGAGGTTCAGAACCTCCAAAAGAGAACCAGGTGAGATGTTCTCAGCCTATAGTGTGAGGTTGAACTCTTACCTTTTGAAATGGATGGCGTTGGCCAGTTTCAAAGAGGATTATGAGAGTTTGAGAGAGCTGATGGTGGTGGATCAGATGAAAATGCAGATGTCCAAGCCTTTAAGGAATTTCTTAGGGGAAAATGGGGCGGGAAGGCTAGACATAGTAAATAAGTTAGCTGAAAGGTATGTGGAAGTCTATGGTGAGACTGGGGATTCCAGTCAGACTGATCCACAGAAAAGGCAGAAGGGGCATGATCAGAAGCCCAAGACCAAAGGTCCCAAAGAATCATCCAATGTAGCAGATCCTGTGGTAAAAGACTCTGGTAAGGAACCCGAGAAGCAAAGCCCTCCCGCCTCCCCAAAACGGAAGTGGAGTAAGAGGTGGTGTAAGTACTGTAAGTCACCTTCCCATAATACAGTAGATTGTCAGAGGAAGCCGAACACATACAACCCACCTACACAGGCCTGTTTTACACGCAGACAGATCTGAGGCAGAACTTTTGGGACCTTTGGAGAGAACAATGAGATTCACCCTGGTGTCACGCCTGCCAATTCAACATGACTTGAACTTTGAACACAGACGATGCACACAAACAGGTGGGCAGAGGCACCTCAATCCGCAACTTCTTTCATTTCTTCATGACTTGTATAGTGCATCCTGGCACGTACATGTCCATTTCTCATTTATCTTGTTCAATTGTCACCTCTCTTGCATTGAAATGCCCACCTCTGTCTGATATTCTTGTGCACAGCAATCAATATATGAAGCACAGACAGTATCATTTCCCCCCCCCCCCCCAATCTCTCTCTCATTCCTCCAACGTGTGCACACTGACGCAATGGTCAATAAATAAAAGCACATAGCATATTTTACCACCATGCAGAACAAAGTGCATGTATATAAAACACTATCTATGAAGATCTATGCAAGTAAAATTGCCTGTATCATGTATACAATTAATCAAAAAAATACAACTGAGGGAGGTTAATTTTGATCTCTTTAGTTTAAACATCTCTCTACACTCACCAAATAAGACAGATCAGTTTTGATGCCTGTTACCTCAACACCACTATACACTCACAAATACAACACGATAGATCAGTGGTGATGACTACCTGCTCACCATCTCTCCTCATTCACCAGATAAGACAACGAAGAAAGGTCAACCACTTACATGTCTGCGAGATGTTTAGTATTTGTAGCCCAACATCTGATCACATTCACCTAGTGTCACACATTTGCACTCAGCCTTAAACTTCACTCACCCATGAATATTATGCATCAATTATTTCTTCTGAGCATTGGGTTGGAGTCTGTGGACATGAAATGCCTAAATCCTTGTGGGAGACGTGATCTACCCAGGTCTATCCCAGCCAATCAACTTGTACTCAACTGAATCATGACCTGGTGACAACATGTCTGCAGACATGAAGTTCCAGTACTGGTCTGGCACACCCCTGCTGGTTTCTGACCTGGGAGAGGGGGAGCAGAGCTCTGTTACAATCCTGGTGAATCAGTTGAAACTCTGGCCCCAGATTGGGAGAACAGTCCTGACCCTGACAAATGCAAGCCCCTGTCCAGGCTCTGGTGACTGGGGGAAGAGGTGTGTGTCGCCAGACTAAAATCACGGAGTAAGAACAGATGTATATTCACAATTATTTTATTGGCTTTTACCAAGACAAGGGAAAGAAGAAGAAATGAGAAGGCATACTAGACAGAAAAATTGACAACTATCACCACAAATGCTTTGCTTTGTGTATACCAGACCAAGAATAGGAATTGTATACACCACTTCCCCGGGAAGGTTAACCTGGTCAACAAATGCCCGAAGAAGTCGGATGTGTTGGTCTAGCGGCACAAGAACACAGCTCTGCTGTAAACAGGCACAATGCAATCACGTCCGGGAAAAAAATCTCTGGATGAACGCAGAAGAAGAAGTATACACCATTTCTCTGTTCCTGTCTTGACAAGAGTGAGTCACCCCTAGTTATGCATCCACCTCAGTGTGTCAAACTTCAACATGCGTTTGTGTACAGTTTCACTCCCTCTCCACAGATGTCATCTGAAGTAAAGAGCTCTATCTAGACATAGGTAGGATTTTTCTGACAGAAAGTGATCTTAAGGCCTACCCTTTGTGATTTCCAAAAGCCATGGAATTTTGTAATGTGCACCTTGCAAATGAAGCCTCATTTTTCACCCTCATCCAAGAAGACTAGAAATGCAATCTCACTACCCAAGAGAACCACAGCAACATAGTGGCTAATACACATGCCTACTGACCTACAAGTCAGGGTTTCAAATTTGCACTTAGGCACATTTTGTAGAAATTACCCAGGCTGGCAAGCGGCCCAGCCAAACATGGGTCCTAGGAAACGCCTTGTAAAGTCCAGGCAGCTGGCTTGATACTGACTACATCAGGAACCAAGACTTCTGTACAATTGCCCAATTCAACACAGGCTATCTTCTGTCTTTTAACTCCCAATTCAACACAGGCTTCAAACATCGCAAAACGCTTTCAAACTTCTCCAAATCTCTCCGAACCAACCTTTCTCTTTCACATCTCAGCTCTCCCTGCCAAGCACACGTTTTCCAGCTTCTCACCTGGCGCAGTCATGTTACCACATAACTCCGCCCACTCGTGCCCCAGTGTTCGGTTGATTTCTCAACTCGTGTCTTAGTGACATAGTTTTACACTCGTATCCATCTCATGGCACTATCTTCTGTCTTTTAACTCCCAATTCAACACAGGCTATCTTCTGTCTTTTAACTCCCAATGCAACACAGGCTATCTTCTGTCTTGTAACTCCCAATTCAGCACAGACTATCTTCTGTCTTTTTAACTCCCAATTCAGCACTGACTATCTTCTGTCTTTTAACTCCCAATTCAGCACAGGCTATCACCTGTCTTTTAACTCCCAATTCAGCACAGGCTATCGCCTGTCTTTTAACTCCCAATTCAGCACAGGCTATCGCCTGTCTTTTAACTCCCAATTCAGCACAGGCTATCTTCTGTCTTTTAACTCCCAATTCAACACAGGCTATCTTCTGTCTTTTAACTCCCAATGCAACACAGGCTATCTTCTGTCTTGTAACTCCCAATTCAGCACAGACTATCTTCTGTCTTTTTAACTCCCAATTCAGCACTGACTATCTTCTGTCTTTAACTCCCAATTCAGCACAGGCTATCACCTGTCTTTTAACTCCCAATTCAGCACAGGCTATCGCCTGTCTTTAACTCCCAATTCAGGCACAGGCTATCGGCCTGTCTTTTAACTCCCAATTCAGCACAGGCTATCTTCTGTCTTTTTAACTCCCAATTCAGCACTGACTATCTTCTGTCTTTTAACTCCCAATTCAGCACTGACTATCTTCTGTCTTTTAACTCCCAATTCAGCACAGGCTATCACCTGTCTTTTAACTCCCAATTCAGCACAGGCTATCTTCTGTCTTTTTAACTCCCAATTCAGCACTGACTATCTTCTGTCTTTTAACTCCCAATTCAGCACAGGCTATCGCCTGTCTTTTAACTCCCAATTCAGCACAGGCTATCACCTTCTTTTAACTCCCAATTCAGCACAGGCTATCACCTGTCTTTTAACTCCCAATTCAGCACAGGCTATCACCTGTCTTTTAACTCCCAATTCAGCACAGGCTATCTTCTGTCTTTTTAACTCCCAATTCAGCACTGACTATCTTCTGTCTTTTAACTCCCAATTCAGCACAGGCTATCGCCTGTCTTTTAACTCCCAATTCAGCACAGGCTATCACCTGTCTTTTAACTCCCAATTCAGCACAGGCTATCACCTGTCTTTTAACTCCCAATTCAGCACAGGCTATCACCTGTCTTTTAACTCCCAATTCAGCACTGACTATCTTCTGTCTTTTAACTCCCAATTCAGCACAGGCTATCACCTGTCTTTTAACTCCCAATTCAGCACAGGCTATCACCTGTCTTTTAACTCCCAATTCAGCACAGGCTATCACCTGTCTTTTAACTCCCAATTCAGCACAGGCTATCACCTGTCTTTTAACTCCCAATTCAGCACAGGCTATCACCTGTCTTTTACTCCCAATTCAGCACAGGCTATCACCTGTCTTTTAACTCCCAATTCAGCACAGGCTATCACCTGTCTTTTAACTCCCAATTCAGCACTGACTATCTTCTGTCTTTAACTCCCAATTCAGCACAGGCTATCACCTGTCTTTTAACTCCCAATTCAGCACAGGCTATCACCTGTCTTTTAACTCCCAATTCAGCACAGGCTATCACCTGTCTTTTAACTCCCAATTCAGCACAGGCTATCACCCGTCTTTTAACTCCCAATTCAGCACAGGCTATCACCTGTCTTTTAACTCCCAATTCAGCACAGGCTATCGCCTGTCTTTTAACTCCCAATTCAGCACAGGCTATCGCCTGTCTTTTAACTCCCAATTCAGCACAGGCTATCGCCTGTCTTTTAACTCCCAATTCAGCACAGGCCTCACATGCCTGCCTACAAGCCTGCACGTGTTATGTTTGGTATATTTATTATTCCTCTTCTAGATCCTCGGTTGTGAGTACAAGTACAGAACTCTTGTATGTGCCTTAGGGAGCATTGGGCAGATCATCCCAAATGTTGATAGATTAAATGTTGATAGATTAAATGTTGATAGATTAAATGTTGATAGATTAAATGTTGATAGATTAAATGGCACGTGGTGAGTGCTGTGTTAGTATCACACTGGCCGCCTTCACTTCTTAAGACATTTCCTGGTGCCCTCGACTGAGCTGAAAACTGAGGTCAGTATTTTAAAATCTACTTCAATGTGAATTCAAAGCCACAATCGCCTGGCCGGCAGGCGAGCATTCAGCCACTATACTACCCTAGCCACCCTAGCTAGCAATAAAACCAGTCAATCCGACACAAACACATGCTGTATAAGTTTCCTATATTGTCCAGGCCCCTCAATGATTGGGTGTGACAGAAAATTCAACACTGAAATCTTGCCGAATTGTGCAAAAATTCAAGGTTAAAGGCACATTTCCATGCCATCATGACATTCTAGAAATATGATGATTATATCGTTTTAGCACAAATGGCATTTCCCTGGTAACACTGTCAGTATCAGAATCCCCGGGAAGGTTAACCCGGTCAACAAATGCACACAGAAGTCAGATGTGTCGGCCTAATGGCGCAAGAATGCAGCTCTGCTGTAAACAGGCATAACGCAGTTACGTCCGGGGGAAAAAACTCCGGATGAACACAGAAGAAGAAGAAGAAGAAGAAGAAGTATCATAATGGCCACACATCACCTCTATAACATTTTTGAGTATCTAATATCCGAGCTTGAATTCATGTGATCACAAGAAAATTCTGCCTCAAGGGAGATCTGAACCCAAGACCAGTTTAGTCAGCCGGTAAGTGCACAAGCCACTATACTACCATGACTCCAACATCTGGCACAATTACATATAAACTGTCTTGATCTGCCAGATTGCCTTTGTAAAAAGTCATGTATATTTCACACAAACATTTGGCCATTCTCTGGCAAAATCAGTTCAGACTGTTATATCACTAGGCAGCTGTAGAGTGGCTATAATCTTCCTCCTGTATGATCAACACAGACATTTGTCAATGTGTACAAAAAAAGCACAAAATATATCCAATACTCTTAGAATTCATGAACACACGCGACAACAGTATCCAATAAAACTTGTGACAACAATGTCCAATAAAGCCAGTGACAACATTCAAGAAAACAGCAGAAACTAGATATATTTGAAGCACTTTGTTTTGTCGTGTGCGATTCTCGTCTTGAAGAGCACAGAGTCGACTCTGTACTGTGTATAAAATAATGGCGTATAGCCATAGACCTGAGAGAAGAAATTAATACACTGATGCCGCTCCTCAAAATGGCTGGAGTTGCTAGAGAGGGTGGTGGGGCATCCGGGGCAGCGGAATGTCCACCTTGAGGTCACCTGCCAAGAGACAAATTAATCATGGTTTGGTTTGCATTGTGTGTGCTTGTGTTGAAAATGTATAATGGGTTAACTACGATTATGTAAACAAATAGACGTGATGGTCTCTTTAAAACTATCTGGTGAGAGTGAAGTATATGACAATATAGTTTACAAATAGACATGATGATCTCTTTAAAACTATCCTGGTGACAGTAAAATATATGACAATGTAGTTTTGCGTGTGTGTTTCAGTTGAAAAGATTAATTATGCTACTTCATTACATGTTGAAGTTGTGTCTGTATGATGCAACTGACGAGAGACAGTGAAACATGCCAGGCAATAAATTGTAGAAACTATTGTATGTGTCCTATATAACTGTCGTGAACTCTTTGGTTTTCTATGGCCTGGTTCATAGTGACAGCGTAGGATAGGACAGTTATATATGAAACCTAACATTAGTTCACCACAGATGTAGCCTCACATAACAGACTATCATTAGTTCACTTAGGATGTTGTCGCATATAAAACATGTCAGTTCATTAAGGATATGACCACATTTAACATATAGCAAATTTTGTCATTAGTTCACTATGGACGTAACCACATATAATATTAAAACACCCAGGAAAGTTAACCCAGTCAACAAATGCCTGCAGAAGTCGGATGTGCCGGCCTGAAGGCGCAAATTAAAACATTTTGTTATTAGTTCATTAATGATGTAGCCCATATAACAAGTAACACATTGTGTCATTAGTTCATTAAGGATATAGCCACATATAACAAGTAACACATTGTGTCATTAGTTCATTAAGGATATAGCCACATATAACAAGTAACACATTGTGTCATTAGTTCATTAAGGATATAGCCACATATAACATGTAACACATTGTGTCATTAGTTCATTAAGGATATAGCCACATATAACATGTAACACATTGTGTCATTAGTTCATTAAGGATATAGCCACATATAACATGTAACACATTGTGTCATTAGTTCATTAAGGATATAGCCACATATAACATGTAACACATTGTGTATTTGGTTCATTAAGGATATAGCCACATATAACAAGTAACACATTGTGTCATTAGTTCATTAAGGATATAGCCACATATAACATGTAACACATTGTGTCATTAGTTGATTAAGGATATAGCCACATATAACATGTAACACATTGTGTATTTGGTTCACTAAGGATATAGCCATATATAACAAGTAACACATTGTGTCATTAGTTCATTAAGGATATAGCCACATATAACAAGTAACACATTGTGTCATTAGTTCATTAAGGATATAGCCACATATAGCATGTAACACATTGTGTATTTGGTTCACTAAGGATATAGCCATATATAACAAGTAACACATTGTGTCATTAGTTCATTAAGGATATAGCCACATATAACAAGTAACACATTGTGTCATTAGTTCATTAAGGATATAGCCACATATAACATGTAACACATTGTGTATTTGGTTCACTAAGGATATAGCCACATATAACAAGTAACACATTGTGTCATTAGTTCATTAAGGATATAGCCACATATAACATGTAACACATTGTGTCATTAGTTCATTAAGGATATAGCCACATATAACATGTAACACATTGTGTATTTGGTTCATTAAGGATATAGCCACATATAACAAGTAACACATTGTGTCATTAGTTCACTAAGGATATAGCCACATATAACAAGTAACACATTGTGTCATTAGTTCACTAAGGATATAGCCACATATAACAAGTAACACATTGTGTCATTAGTTCATTAAGGATATAGCCACATATAACATGTAACACATTGTGTCATTAGTTCATTAAGGATATAGCCACATATAACATGTAACACATTGTGTATATGGTTCATTAAGGATATAGCCACATATAACAAGTAACACATTGTGTCATTAGTTCATTAAGGATATAGCCACATATAACATGTAACACATTGTGTTATTAGTTCATTAAGGATATAGCCACATATAACATGTAACACATTGTGTATTTGGTTCACTAAGGATATAGCCATATATAACAAGTAACACATTGTGTCATTAGTTCATTAAGGATATAGCCACATATAACAAGTAACACACTGTGTCATTAGTTCATTAAGGATATAGCCACATATAACATGTAACACATTGTGTATTTGGTTCACTAAGGATATAGCCATATATAACAAGTAACACATTGTGTCATTAGTTCATTAAGGATATAGCCACATATAACATGTAACACATTGTGTATTTGGTTCACTAAGGATATAGCCACATATAACAAGTAACACATTGTGTCATTAGTTCATTAAGGATATGGCCACATATAACATGTAACACATTGTGTCAAAAGTTCATTAAGGATATAGCCACATATAACATGTAACACATTGTGTATTTGGTTCATTAAGGATATAGCCACATATAACAAGTAACACATTGTGTCATTAGTTCACTAAGGGATATAGCCACATATAACATGTAACACATTGTGTCATTAGTTCACTAAGGATATAGCCACATATAACAAGTAACACATTGTGTCATTAGGTTCACTAAGGATATAGCCACATATAACCAAGTAACACATTTGTGTCCATTAGTTTCACTAGGATATAGCCACATATAACAAGTAACACATTGTGTCATAGTTCACTAAGGATAGAGCCACATATAACAGTAACACATTGTGTCATTAGGTCATTAAGGATATAGGCCCACTATAACAGGTTAACACATTTGGTGTCATAGTTCATAAGGATATAGCCACATATAACATGTAAACACATTGTGTCATTAGTTCACTAAGGATATAGCCACATATAACATGTAACACATGTTGTGTCATTAGTTTCACTAAGGATATAGCCACATATAACCTGTAACACATTGTGTCCTTAGTTCATTAAAGGATATAGCCACATATAAACCATGTAACACATTGTGTCCATTAGTTCATTAAGGATATAGCCACATATCACAAGTAACAACATTGTGGTCATTAAGTTCATTAAGGATATAGCCACATATAACATGTAACCACATTGTTGTCATTAGCTTCATTAAGGATAGCCCACATATACAAGTACACATTGTGTCATTAGTTCATTAAGGATATAGCCACATATAACATGTAACACCTTGTGTAATTAGTTCACTAAGGATATAGCCACATATAACATGTAAACACATTGTGTCATTAGTTCACTAAGGATATAGCCACATATAACATGTAACACATTGTGTCATTAGTTCACTAAGGATATAGCCACATATAACATGTAACACATTGTGTCATTAGTTCACTAAGGATATAGCCACATATAACAAGTAACACATTGTGTCATTAGTTCACTAAGGATATAGCCACATATAACAAGTAACACATTGTGTCATTAGTTCATTAAGGATATAGCCACATATAACAAGTAACACATTGTGTCATTAGTTCATTAAGGATATAGCCACATATAACAAGTAACACATTGTGTCATTAGTTCATTAAGGATATAGCCACATATAACAAGTAACACATTGTGTCATTAGTTCACTAAGGATATAGCCACATATAACAAGTAACACATTGTGTCATTAGTTCACTAAGGATATAGCCACATATAACAAGTAACACATTGTGTCATTAGTTCACTAAGGATATAGCCACATATAACAAGTAACACATTGTGTCATTAGTTCACTAAGGATATAGCCACATATAACAAGTAACACATTGTGTCATTAGTTCACTAAGGATATAGCCACATATAACAAGTAACACATTGTGTCATTAGTTCACTAAGGATATAGCCACATATAACAAGTAACACATTGTGTCATTAGTTCATTAAGGATATAGCCACATATAACAAGTAACACATTGTGTCATTAGTTCATAAGGATATAGCCACATATAACAGTAACAACATTGTGTCATTAGTTCACTAAGGATATAGCCACATATAACAAGTACACATTGTGTCATTAGTTCACTAAGGATATAGCCACATATAACAAGTAACACATTGTGTCATTAGTTCACTAAGGATGTAGCCACATATAAACAAGTAACACAATTGTGTCATTAGTTCACTAAGGATATAGCCACATATAACAAGTAACACATTGTGTCATTAGTTCACTAAGGATGTAGCCCATATAATACAGCATGCCATTAGTTCACTAAGGATGTAGCCACATATAACAAGTAACACATTGTGTCATTAGTTCACTAAGGATGTAGCCACATATAACAAGTAACACATTGTGTCATTAGTTCACTAAGGATGTAGCCACATATAACAAGTAACACATTGTGTCATTAGTTCACTAAGGATGTAGCCCATATAATACAGCATGCCATTAGTTCACTAAGGATGTAGCCACATATAACAATTAACACATTGTGTCATTAGTTCACTAAGGATGTAGCCACATATAACAAGTAACACATTGTGTCATTAGTTCACTAAGGATGTAGCCACATATAACAAGTAACACATTGTGTCATTAGTTCATAAGGATGTAGCCACATATAACAAGTAACACATTGTGTCATTAGTTCACTAAGGATTTAGCCCAATAATACAGCATGCCATTAGTTCACTAAGGATGTAGCCACATATAAAAAGTAACACATTGTGTCATTAGTTCACTAAGGATGTAGCCACATATAACAAGTAACACATGTGTCATTAGTTCACTAAGGATGTAGCCACATATAACAAGTAACACATTGTGTCATTAGTTCACTAAGGATGTAGCCCATATAATACAGCATGCCATTAGTTCACTAAGGATGTAGCCACATATAACAAGTAACACATTGTGTCATTAGTTCACTAAGGATGTAGCCACATATAACAAGTAACACATTGTGTCATTAGTTCACTAAGGATGTAGCCACATATAACAAGTAACACATTGTGTCATTAGTTCACTAAGGATGTAGCCACATATAACAAGTAACACATTGTGTCATTAGTTCACTAAGGATGTAGCCCATATAATACAGCATGCCATTAGTTCACTAAGGATGTAGCCCAAATAACACAGCATGTCATTAGTTCACTACGGATGTAGCCCATATAACACAGCATGTCATTAGTTCACTAAATATGTAGCCCAAATAACACAGCATGTCATTAGTTCACTAAGGGTTTAGCCCAAATAACAACAGTATTCATTAGTTCACTAAATATGTTTAAAGAAAACAAGACACTGCTCAAAGCATTGAGACATATTAGGTACATTGTGCTAACCATATTTTATATGTAACACCATATACATAAATACATTTCAGGTTAGTTCATCAAGGCTGTCGCCCTATTTACACAATTCTATCATTAGTTCATTCTTCTTCTTCTTCTTCTTCTTCGTTCATCCGGAGTTGTTTTTTTCGGATGTGATTGCGTTGTGCCTGTTTACAGCAGAGCTGCGTTCTTGCACCGTTAGGCCGACATATCCGACTTCTGCGGGCATTTGTTGACCGGGTTAACCTTCCCGGGGGTTTCTTAGGATGTTTGACTCTCACTGGTGTGGTGTTATCTCCCATCCTAGCTGGCCCATATAGAACAGCCAAAGACATCCTGGTCAGCCCTCAAGGGAAGGCAGGGGCAGACCATGGGCATTCCCCGCCATCCAAGGCGGCTTCCATAATTGCAGAGCCGACACACAGCGCTCTGGTACTGGGCTCACCCAAGGAATCGTCACATCCTGCACATGGCTGCTTAGCCTCACTTCCGTATATTGGGCCTTCCGTTCACCATAGGCTGTTCTTCCGGAAACCAGAAGAATGCAGTGTGCAGATGACATCCACACAGTTTCCTCCGAAGTCGGAGAGTGTCTGCCTGTACGGCGAGGAACCACCAGTCTGGGCACCAATAAGCCAGACATGGGACAACGGATACTCACGCAAACCTCAGGTCCTGTATGACATCACACTGATGTTGGACAACAGGATGCCTTCATCCGACATACAGGACTTTGCGTTGGAGCTCAAGCCAACGAACACAAGCAAGCATCCACACAAGCTTTCGACTCGGACTTTCCGCGCAATAGATTTGCTATCCGAGCAATATTCCATTTCGTGCCACTAGGACACTTTTTCCACCTTATTTGAAGCCCACACAGTGAGCTTTTGATTCGGACTTTCCACGTAATGGATTTGCTATCCAAGCAATATTCCATTTCGTGCCACTATGACACTTTTTCCACCTTTTATGAAGCTCACACAGAGAGCTTTTGATTCGGACTTTCCATGTAATGGATTTGCTATCTGAGCAATATTCCATTTCATGCCTCTGGGAGGCTTTTGTAACCGACATACCTGTGGTATGAAGTGTGGCAGTCTGAATACTTCTTCATACACCTTTAAATGTCAACCTGTATGTAGTTAAAGTAAGCTGCGGTCAACTTGAGCTTGTTGATATCTCCATAGAGCTTGTCCTCAAATGAAGCAGGCGTGGGCCAAAATATCTTTCTCTGTTCTCCATATATTGGGCAATCCTGCAGCAAATGTTTTGCTGTCATTTTTCCAGTTCGATAATTACATTCATCGGTATCTCCTATTTTTAGTTTATTGAACAAGTGGTATTTCAGCCTGTTATATCCTGTGCGGAGTCTGAAGATTGCTACTTGTTCTCTTCTGTCGAGTTTGTAATATGCATCATCCTTCTGGTGGCCTGGATGCTCTGATTCCCATTTGGTTTTATAGGTGCTTTTTATCAACCTCTTTGCCTCATTGTAAGTTATGTCTATGTCAGGCTGTGGTAGTCGTCCCCCCTCTTTTGCCAGTCTGTCAGCCTCTTCATTTCCAGGTATACTGCAATGTGATGGGATCCACTGTATTACAACTTTTTTGGATTTCTGGCATAGACCATGGAGTACTGCTCTTAGGTCAGTTAGTTCTGTGCTGTTATTGCTCTTGAGTATTGAGACAGCTGACTTTGCATCTGTGAAGATAGCTATTTGCTTCTCTTTATTTTCCTCCATCAAGAGCATTTCTGCTGCAGTTTTCAAAGCCTCTACCTCCGCTTTGAAGTTACTTGAAAACTTTCCAGTTGCCACTGAGTGTGTTTTTTTCACTCCATTTTTTAAATTTAGGAGAATTCCTCCTCCTCCATTCTCTATTGAATTTTTGGCTGATCCATCTGTATATGCATGGGTCCGATTGCTGCTTGGGTAATGTTCTTTTATGTAGTTTAGGGTTATTTCTCTTCTTTCGGTTTCATGCTGAGTGTTCTTTTTCTCAATACCAGGAATGTTTTCTATCATCTCAGGCAGTTGCTGCTGTCTCCAAGCTGGGAAGTTGTGTGCATAGTAAATGGGCTTGACTGTTGATATGTTAAGTATGGGATCTGCCCTAATCTTTCGTTTTGCAGTTTCTACAAAGTTGCTACGCTTCAGTCTTCCTTTTCCAAAACCATTAAACCTGTTATACACTTGGTGGTCTGTCAATCTTCTAAATTTTTCTGCTTGTTGCTGGGCTCTGCTATCTCTTCTGTCCTGCATTGGTTGTAAACAAGTGATCTTTTCTAGTTCATTAATAGGCGTTGTCTTCAGGCTTCCAGCTATGATTCGCATTCCTTGGTTTTGGACTCTACTTATTTTGTTAAAGTTTGACTTAGCTGCTGTTGCCCAAGCTGCAATGCCATATTCCTGTACTGGCCTCACCCGTCCAGTATATAGCTTCTTGAGAACTTTCTCATCTGCTCCCCACGTTGTACCAGCAAGCTTTTTCATGATTGCCATTCTTTGCCTTGCTCTTGTTCGATTTTTCTCAACCTGTGTTTTCCATGTCAGGCGACGATCAAAGGTGACTCCGAGATAGTTTGGATTTTCTTCATGGCGCAATATTTTCCATTCAATACCAGCTTAGGTTGCTGAGTTTTATTTGAGAGGGAGAACACTGTGCATGTTGTTTTCTCCTCACTTATCTTCACTAGCCATGATTTTGACCAGTCCTCTAGTGCTAATAGGGCTTGCTGTATTCTGCTGTTAGCTGTACTAATATATTCTTCAGATGTCAAATCAAATCAAATCAAATCAACTTTATTAGGGTCACAAATTGGGCGCGCAGGCCCGTCTTACATTCGGCCCTTCCAATCACTCGTCTTTCGTTCATCAAGAGCATTATACATTTACATCGGAAGAAAAATAAACATTGTGAAATGAATGTTGTAAACATAAACAAGGCTAATTACCATGTTATGAGGCCCATCTCCCACCTATCAATACATCACCCCACCCACACAACAACCCCACCTACCCACACACACGCGCACCAAGGGACACATACACACCCCCACCTACCCACACACACGCACACCAAGGGACACATACATACCCCACCAACCGACCCATCCCCCTCCCGCACATCCCCCACCCACACACACTGCCCTCACCTGATCCCCCAACCAAAACACACTCGCCACCCACAAACATTCCCCCACCAACCCACACATCCCACGCCCATCCACATACACATCCTAACCCACACCTCAAACCACCCATCCCCCAGCCACATCTCCATCGACAACATATTCCCCACCCATGCACACAATCCCCCACCAACCCACACATCGCACATCCACTCACACATCCCCAAACCATACACACACATCCCCACCAACTGACATGTCCCTACCCCCCCCCCCACACACACACACACATCTCCCTAACCACCCATACATCCCCAATCCACTCACACACACCCCATCACCCACACATACAACTTCCACCCACCCACACATGCCATAACCTAATCCCCCACCACACAATGCCCCACCCGCACATCACATTCACCCCCTACCACGCACTATTCCCAACCCACGCACCACACACACATCCCTCACCAACACATCCCCACTTACACACCACACACATATCCCCCACCCAGATACCACACAATATTCCCACCCACACCCACACAGATACCCTTACCCATCCACCCCACATACCCCCACTCACACACCACAAAAATCCCCCACCCACACACACATACCTCACCAACACAATATCCCCAACCAACACACCACACACCTCTCCCCACCCACACACGCATTCCCTACCCGTCCACCAACAGACACTCACTCACGCATACATCCTCCACTACGCACCCACACACCACCACCCACCCCCAACCAAACATCTCTCGATCACAATACCCCTACCCACACACATCCTCCACCCACTCACACATCCCACCCCGACACATACAACTCCCTCACCCACCTACACATCCCTAAGCCACTCACACACCCCCACCCACACATTCCGCATCCACACCCACACACCCCCACATACTTCCCCCAACCACCACAATCCCCTACTCACCCACACATATACCCCACCCATACGCACATTCCCCGCACCCATCACACACATCCCCCACACCATACACTATCCTCCACCCATACCACCACAAACATACCCTCCACCCACACATCATTCACACATCCCCCACCAACACACCGCACACATATCTCAAACCCACACACCATACACTTCTCCCCACCCGCCCCTGCATCCCCAATCCACCCAACGCAATCCCCTACCCACACAACCCCGCCTCCCACACATACTTCCTCAAACCATCCACACATCTCCACCCACATAAACACACATCCCCCGCATCCGTCCCATACACATATCCTCCACCCATACACACATCCCCCACACTCATTCCAACACCCCTACTTTCACCCTCACACATCCATCCACACGTCCCACCAACACCCACAAATACCACTACCCACCAAAACCCACACACCCCAACCCATCCAAATGCATACCCCCACCCACACATATCTCCACACTCACACACATCCTCCACATACACTCACACTTCCTCACATCTAGACACATACAAAATGTCTCACGTTAGTATTGAAACTAGTATGAACAAACTCCCAGGGAACAAACTCCCCTGAAACTGTCAGGGATTCTTTCTTGTTATAAACTCCTTCGGCATTCCACTGTAGTATGTTGAGTGCCCTTGGTATTTGGTCAATAGCTCTTAACCTACTCCTCTGTGCCTTGACTCCACAGCACAGGGGAAGGTGACCCCCAGTAGTCATGGGTGGAACCCCTCGAGGCAGGGGGCTCGGCACTATCACCGCCTGATGGGACTTCACGGGATTAGCACCATAACGATTAATTTTCATCTGTGGCATCATGAAATGATAAAGTTACGTTGCACTTCTTTGTCAAGCCTGTGGCTCAGTACATCCGATTTCGACAAGCATTTTTCGGGATGCTTTCCCTAGCCTTTGACTGTCCCCAGTCTACCTACAAAGCAGCAGGTTTGTGCGTCACTTCGTCTGGTCCCTCTCCCTTGACCTGTCCGACATGGATGACCCTACCAGTAGCTCAGCTACCGTCGGCATAGCTCTTGGGGTCATTGGAACGCGCAAGCCCCTCTACCTCGGCAGAGGGGATTAGTTCATTCAGGGTGGCACCATCAACATCATCATCATCAGATTAGTCAGTCCAAAGCCACATCGAGGTTACTGATCATGTCGAACCGCCCCTTGATCTCGGCAATTCTCCTCAGCCATAACTAAGTCTGAACCACATGTTCTTGCATGCTGGTGCTGTGTAGTTCTTTCTCAGATATCATCTGTTTTCTTTTCCTCTGAATTTCACCTTCCCAAATTTAGACCAATTCTTAGAATATAGACCTTAAAACAAAACATTATCATTCTTCTTGTTCATCTTTCAAATGGAGGGCATTACACTTAGTTATGTACTACACTAACTCAGTGGACGATGCATCCAACTTCAGCATGTATTTGTGTCAAGTTGACTCTCAAAGTAATTTGCTCTATATAAGCATTGTGGGAAAAAGTATCCAATCTCACTACCCAAAACAATAGAGGATGTGCAGGTCTGCATGGCCGAATGGGTAAGAACGAATGTTCTTAAACATCCGGTGTGCTGTAAGTGGTTCAACCCCTACACCGGAAAGCTGGACTAAAATGTTAACCTGTCGTCCTTGACTTGGGGACGTAAATTACAAGTACCTCTGAAGTCGGAGTGGGTTCGCCTGATGGCGAGGGACACTGTTAATAGCGAAAGCTAATCCACGCAGAAAATTCAGTCCATCACTACTATGAATAGTGTGTATGGCAGGCCTAAGCTTGAGTTCAAAGCGAGTGAGGTAAAAAAAATAAATAAAGGATGTGTTATATACAAGTGTTGCACTCCAAATGAAGTGACACACACCTGGACACTGCTATCAACTGTGACCCTTCTCTACACATTCACCTCTCAGGCTTCTCCCATCTCTTCTTCACCAATCTGATTTCCTAAACTCCCCCATCTAGACCTGGAAAAGGTATCCAGTTCATCTTGAACACTGCTGTGTCTCTTTTGAAAGTGATTTTTCCAACGCTTCACAGTGTCATATGAGGGACAGACATCCTTATAAATGATGAACATCTCATCACAAATTTGCTTCAAACATTAGCTATGCATGTGCAGATATTTGATTATGTAATGAGCCTCCGTTTTGTCCATGACACTGCTTCTTAACTCCTGAACCAATTTCCCACGAACTTCCTCAAGCACAAGCCATGATTTCTTCATAACATGCAACACTTTTCGACTGCCCCTCGTAATTAGAAACTGACAGTTTTTTCAACTCCCTGTGCCACCAGTGAATCGGGGAAATTCTGACACAGACACCAAACTCTCAGCGACATCTTCCACCTGCCAATACTCAAATAAGACCCAATAAATACAACACAATACATACCTTGACTGGCGGCCTGCGTGTTATATGTGCGACCAAGAAGTTCATAGCAATGTCCTCACAGTTCATGTACTCGTCCACTTTGTCACGAATAGCTTGTGGCATTATGTAACTATACAAGTATGCGTAGTACTGAAAAAGACATGCATATTATTTACTTATATCTAGAGGTATGTAATGATAATAAATAAGCACATTTAAACCATTCTCAAATGAAGAAATATGTTATTGACAAGAAGGATGGGAGCCCCTGTGGTGCAGTGGCTAGCATGCTTGCCTGTTCGCCTGGTGGTCATGTGTTTAAATCCCCACTGATGTGGATGTTGTAGATTGACCTGGTATTCCAGGTTCATAGTTAGTTGCATATCCTTTACAGGACACTGACAGTCAACCCCAGCAATTTTTGGCTATTTGTGATTTCTTGGTTTATGTTCAGTAGTTTGCCATTGCTTTCTGAACAGGTGGCACTCATACTGTTATATGAAAATCAGCGCAAGGCACTCAGCTGCCAAATCCCCCGCAGCTGTGTTTCGAACGCTGTATGCAGGATTATGAAATATGTTCATAACCCCTTCGCAGAAGAGCTGGCCTCCCAGGCTGCCCCAGCCTCCAATGGCTACCAGGAAATGTGTGGCTGACATGACCGTGACCACAGCACCCACTGACGGCTGCCTGGCCTGTACAAACATGGGGCCAGCACCATATACCCATTTGGAGAAGACATCTCCAGGCATGTAACCGGTTACTTGACTTGATCATTTACTACAAGCAATACTGAACAATGGGGCAGGGCTGGTGTAGAGGTGCAGGGTCAACAACATACTCAAGGGTATTAGTGGCAGGGAACCGTGCACCGCACCTCAGTATGTATGGCCTAGAACATGTGAAGACCCAGGACTTCACTCCCAGGGCCAGTATTTATTTTGCATTCTCTAGCTTTGAACTCACACGTAGTCCATACACTGTGCTACTACTTCCAGTGCACTTTGCTGATTTTTGTGTGTTAATTAGCTTTCCCTATTACCAGTGTCCCTCGTCATCAGGCAAACCCAGTCTGACTTCTGAGGTACTTGAAATTTACATCCTCAAATCAAGGACGAGAAGTCAAAATTTAGTCCAACTGACCAGTGTAGGGGATGAACCCACTACCTTGCCATCAGCACATGGAAGTTTAAGAGCCAGTGCTCTTATCCATTCAGCCATGCTGACCTCTACCTCAGTGTTTAATGGCCTAGAATACGTAAAGACCCAACACTCCACTCCAAGGACCAGTATCTGACATGGAACTACCTCCACCTTCAGCACTGTTGAACTGTGAAAATGTAATGAGTGAAGAAACACCCACGGGATAACTAGCTACCTTTACAATGATGTAACAACCGACATTCCATCACAATATTCATCCTACCCTTTGTGATGGCATGCAGAGATGCTGATGAGGGTCTGCTATCATACTGACTGCAACCTCGCTTTCGTTTGCCAGTGAGGCATCCTGAAAACACCAGCCTGGCTAACAAAGAGAGGATTGACTATGATTTCCCATGTGGTGTAGCCTGTTTAAAAGACCACAAATTCTGCATCCAGCAAGACTGCAGATTAGTCACAGCAATTTGGCACAGTGAGAATAGACAAGCAACACCCACATCTTGCACCCCCCATTTGGAGAGCTATGGGCGTGCTGTTTGCCTACTGGAATGACACCCAAGTCATCATTTATTCCTCCTTCCATCAGTTCTTAACAAGAGTTCTCAAACAACAGCTTTTTTATTCATTAGTTGAAAACAAGGATGGCCACCTTTAAATAGAAGCTTCTCACCTTATGGAAGAATGCAGCACCAGTAAGCACCATGGACAGCTCGCAGGAGTAGTTGGAGTTGTAGTTCCATGACTGATGTTTCACATCCCAGGCATGGAAGCGACCAGGAAAGCCCACAATCCTGGCCCTCTCTTCTCTCCAAACTCTGAAACAATGATACACACCACAATTAGTGGTAACCAGTGTGTGGTGGTGATATGATATACCTAGGAGTAGGACATGATGGTCCAGAGGTCACTGGCGATGGTACACCCAGGAGTAAGCAATGATACACACATGAGTGTCTTAAGGTATAACACTTGAGCGTAATGAGAAACACTCGGAGAAGTGGAAGGGGATACATGCAGGACTAGGAGATGATACACTAAGGAGTGGAAGGAGATGATGAACTCAGGAGTGGAAGGATATGATACACCCAGGAGAGGAAGGAGAAAAGCACTTCAGAGTGAAAGAATATACACAGAGTAGCACTAAACAGAGATTATACATCAGGAATGATAGACGATGACACATTAACCCTTTACAAGGCATAGCGTCCGTTACCGGCCGGTCTCTAAATACGAGCGTAGCGTCCGATTCCGGCCGATACTATTATGCATTGTAAAAACGCGATCTCTCGGCTTTCCGACACTTCCGACCGCTACTTTCACTTTTGCTAATAGCTTGACAACGTGGCCGCCATTTGTAAACGCGCTACAATGACTTTGAACAGACTTTTACGGACTTGTTTTGATAGTTTTCGGGAGTTTTACGCTGTTTTTCAAAATGGATTTCGGCGATTCTTCAAGTGATAGCCGAGATTTCGCTCTGTTCAATTTAAATGACATTAAAGGGCACGAAGTTGATTATTAATCGGAGCTAGATATCAGTGCAAAGCGTTACTTTGCATTAGCAGTCGTGAGTCGGACTTTAAAGAAAGTGATTATGATTCTGAAAATGTGTTTGTAAATTGCCGTATAGATGACGGAAAATCACAAACAACATGCCGTATTTCGTAAATATTTGTGTTCATATATGGATTACCGGCAACAATCACGTGAGTAACATATTCTGCATGCTTTTCCCTTCATTGTGTTGTTTATTTAACTAAAATCGGTTGACTAACACCGTATTTGTGATGTTTTTACTAACGCGACCCGAAATTTTTACAGAACCTGAAAAAATCTTGCCCGTTCAGGGCTACAAAACGGACAAGCGTCTGCCCTGTAAAGGGTTAAAGGAACAAATGATGAAGGAGAAGGAGGGGGAAGAAGTCGAAGATTTAGGTATGTTGGCTATGTGAATGTTGGGCGGCGCTCACCAAACCCAACACCCCACATTGTGCCAATGGCTTCAGGCAGAGGAGCGCAATTGGAAAGGTTTAAGCTTTATCCTGGTACAAGAAAATGCAACCTAAGACTAAATGTCATGGCAGGAAAGACCAGGCCCTAAGCCTTGGTCAGCAACTGGTCTAGGATCGAAGCTCCAACAAGAGGACAGTTAGAGCATAGATTTGCTAATCCGGCAGCTTCTGCACCTGGTCTTGTTCCAGATGTATTGATGTTACCTTTCCTCTGTAGTAAACAAGGCAGGTCGAGAGAGGGATCATACTGCATAAGCAACACATTGCCACTACAATTCGGCTCAGGCTGTGTGCTATGGGAATGATAAACATTTACTGTGCAAATTGGTCTGATCAGTTCATTCATTACCACCATGGGCTGCAGGTATTATGACTTTTTTGAAGCACAATGTAACAATGGTCTGTCAAGACGGCCAGGTGCCAGTAGCTATCTGAATCCAGCACAATACCAATATTACGAACATGTAGGCCCTGCTCCAGTGACCATACAATTGGTCACTCCTTTCAAAGATAGCTCTAGCAGTTTGTCCTGGCATCTAACAGTGTATGACAACCTAAGAACGAACAAATAAATTATGTTAAAGGGAACAGAGAAGATGATGAAATGTTTCACAAGGTGAAAGCTATGTCTGAGTAGGGATACATACTGGGAATTGGTATGGGTTAAACGGTTGCTGACTTTCACATGCTCTGTTTGAAGCTGGATAATTAAGCGGTTTCTTCTGTTGAGGCCATCACTTGTTGTCACTGGGCTTTTGGTTGTGACATTTAAACATATGAAATCAACCTGACATTTCACTGGGGAGCCTCTTCAACAAGCTTTATTTATGAATGTTCTCATGGTACACATAAAGAACTGACTAACACCACGCTAAATCCTCCCCCACTCCCCCTTTTGTTTCCTTGCTGGCTTTGGCTTGATCAAACATGTGATTTAAAAATTCATTAAATTACAATAATCACTGCTGTGGTCTAACGCTGTTTTGGGGAAGTATTCATTACAACAGATGTTGGAAATGTCCACCACAGGCTTCAAGACATGACTGTACACGTCTCTTCATATTGTCAAATACCTTTGGCAATATGTCTGTTGTTATTTTCGTGTGTATCAACCGCCATTTCGAAACACTTGTTCAACCAAATAAATGCTTTCTTCCGTTGATAACATCATTCTGTTTGGAGTGCAAAGAATTCCTCCAGCAGATGACAGTCATTCACCACATACTGCTTCATGATGGACTGTGGAGCACATTTTTTATGGCATCATGTACTTCATTTTTCAAATGTGTTCTACATATAAAGTGTAGTGAGACTTTACAAACACCGGGTATTTGCAAAACTGCCATATATTTTATTCATCAACAAGTAGGTCCGCATGGCCGAATGAATAAGAACGTGCGTTCTTAAACATCTGGTGTGTTGATGCCGAGGTAAGGGGTTCAACCCTTACACCGGACAGCTGGACTAAAATGTTGACCTATCACCCTTGACTTGGGGACATTAATTACAAGTACCTCTGAAGTTGCAGTGGGTTCGCCTGATGGCGAGGGACACTGTTAACGGGTAAAGCTAATCTACACGCAAAATGCAGTCCAGCACTACTAGAAGTAGTGTGTATGGGCTACGCTTGAGTTCAAAGCGAGCACCCAAATAAAAGTACATCAATAATCCTAGCAATTACACAACACAGCAGTTTACCTGAAGCCAAAGACAATCTCGTCATGCCGTAGGTGTGCATCATCATCAATGCTGAGAATAGCTTCAGTTTCAATCACAGAATACGGCAAGAACCGATTGTTCAAGCTGTTTTTTTCAGTTTTCACAACCTGAAAATGAACTGTTATGAGTATAGCTCATTCTATACAAAGAGACTCATTTTATATGAATAGACTCATTCTACACAAAGATACTCATTCTATTTTAAGAAAATGCCTACATTTTCATTGTTTGTTCCACTTATCACATGCTTGTCATAGCTCATCAAGACGGTTTGCTGCCAAGTCGTCTGCAGCTGTGTTTAAAACATGGGTATGTGGGATTATGAACTGCATCCATAACCCCTTCAACACAGAGCTGGCCAGCAGAAAAAAAAAACACTCTAATTATCCAGCTTCAGCCCGAGCACATGAGAGGCAGCAGCCACTTAAACCATACCAGTTCCCAGAATGTATCCCTAGGCAGACATAGATGTCACCTTGTGAAACATTTCATCATCTTGCTATCACTGTCATTTGTCATTTACTACCTACAGTACCTTGCGGTGTAGGACAGGTAAGGCCGCATGGCTAGTGCAGTCGCCGCGAACTGTGCATGTTAGAGTTTTCTTTTTGCCCTGGACAGAAAATAAAACTCCACACCTTACCGAGGATTCGAACCCGGATCTCCTGAATGAGAGCCCGGCATTCTAGTCACTCAGCCAGGTGTGGAAAAGGGCCCTATCATGGGTTTTTAATACTGAGATCAAAGAGCAAGTGAGTATATTGCAGGTATATAGATTAACAGTCTGCCCAGGGGGTCAGTTAAAAAAAACATACCCTTCGATATCTGCTGCCACAAGACTGAGCAGCAACAGGTTTGACTAAGCTTCAATAATGCCAACTCTATTAGCCAACAGAGTGCATAGAGTGATATTGGGAAACTCAGAGATCATGAAGAGCAATAAACGAAGTTAGTTGCATATCCTTTACAGGATGTAGCAGTCAATCCCAGCATTTTTTGGCTGTTTGTGATTCCTGGGCAAGTTTATGTTCAGTAGTTTGTCATTGCTTTCTAAATGACTGGCACCCATACTATTTCATAAAACACCAATGTAAGGCGGTATGCTGCCAAATAACCAGCTGTATTTCGAACATGTGTATGTTTGTACAACTAATTTACCAATTCACATGCAGGTGCGAGTCTACCTACATGGGGAGAACAGAGCGGCAGATACACAACAGGGTTGTTGAACACATACCCAACTGGACTGACAAGATAATACAAACAGGCGATGGCAGTATGGGAAGACCAACACAACACAATTAAAACTTCCAGCATTGTCCATTGCACAGCATGTTTTAGAAACCAGTCATGTAATTGATAGAGACAGCACTTTTCATATGTTGTTTAATACACAAATTAGTCGCTTGTTAGAGTTTGCAGAAGCCATCATGATTAATCTACATAGGCCAGTTTTGTGCAAACAAAAAGACACGATAGTCAGTTTAAAATTATCATGGTAGACAATTTACTATACTGTGCGAACATGTGTATATTTCAGTTTGAAGGATTTATCTAGTTATTTTACTTTATGTTGTGTGAATTCCTGATGAGATGCAGTGAAATATGCCAGGCAATAAATCATACAATCTATTGTCTGTGTCTTCATTATTGAAAACAACAACAACAAAGGTATTACAAATGTTTAAGGTGGGAAATGAAAATATGTCACAACAGACCTTGATAGGCACTCCAATGTCTGGCCAGCGCAAATCTGCTGATGGCGGAACTGCTGCGTTCCAAACCACCACCACTTTATTCAGAAATGGCAAGCCCTTGAACCTGTGCAGAGCTTGCATCAAGACGACTTCCCTGTCATAGGTCAACAGCACAACTGGGGACAGCACAATATTCACTGACAATTTCTTGCATGTAAAAGTAGTGTGTGTTGAGAGTAGAAAGGTCACTCTATATTTTTGCATGTAAAAGTAGTTTCAGTAGTAACTAACAACGACTGCCTGAAACAGGCTAATGAAACTAGAATATTATATACAACAATAAGAAAGAGACAAACATCTTTCTTCGGTCATGTGATGAGAAGAGAGGCATTGGAGAATATCGTGACAACTGGAAAGATCGAGGGGAAGAGCGGCAGAGGCCGACCAAGAGAAATTATGCTGGAAAGAATGAGACGGAGGAATATCAGCAGCAGAGTTGATCCAGAAAACCAAAGACCGAGATCTGTGGAGAGCCATGAATGCCTACGCCAGCTGGCAGGGCAACTGATGATGATGAAAAGTAGTTTGTGTTGAGAGTAGAAAGGTCACTGTATATTTCTTGTACACAAAAGTAGTTTGTGGCGGAGAGTATATTTCTTGTCTTGTACATAAGAGGTGTTTGTGGTCAAGAGTACAATGATCACTGTATATTTCTTGTACACAAAAGTAGTTTGTGGTGGAGAGTATATTTCTTGCCTTGTACATAAGAGGTGTTTGTGGTCAAGAGCACAATGATCACTGAATATTTCTTGCACATAAAATGTGTTTGCAATCTAGAGCAGAAAGGTCACTGCATATTTCTTGCACATAAAAGGTGTCAGTGATCCTGACTAGAAAGGCCAGCGTCTATTTCTTGCACATGTGAGGTTCTGTGGTTTGGAGGACATGTTCTACTGGGTTTTTTGCTCTTCCACATGGACACACTTTAATGAAAATGGGGAAGAACTCAGAAGCATGGATTCCAGCATTAGGGAAATTTAATTTAATGATACTAAAGTTAGAGAAAACATCAGATTAGCCACACTGAGCACATCACCGAGACAAGGCGAAATACCAAATGAACTCATTAAAGCAGCAAGAGAAGTAAGGAACAGCATGGCTACATAGATTGTTTAATCATGTTTTAGTATTACAGAAACCACGAGACTGAAGAAGAGGCACAAATATCCCAATTTGGAAAAACAAAGGTAGTAAAAGAGACTGCACACAATACAAAGGCATTTCACTTTTGAATCATGCTGGAAAACTATTCTGCAATATTCTCAAGAAAAGACTACGACCTATAATAGAACCCCAGCTAAACGAAACACAACTTGGATTTAGGAAAAATAAAGGATGTACAGATGCCATATTTGCTTTTAGACAACTGATAGAAAAATAAATCTAATTTAATGGAACACCTTTGTCGACCAAGAAAAGGCATTTGATAGAATAGACAGAAACAAGTTGTGGGAAATCCTTAAATGATATGGAGTGAGGGCACATCTAACAAACTTAGGTAGAAGCTTACTGCAACAACAGTGAATGCACTGTAAGAACAAACCAAGGACATTCAGAAGTTCACTATAAGATCCAGAGTATGATAAGGTTGTGTCCTGTCCCTCCTCTTGTTCATAACTTATAGGCAGCATATGTAAAGACACCAGCCAAACAGGGATCGCAACATCTCATGAAGAACAGAACACAGAAGAAGAACCAATGGCAAATTACACCATTAAAGAATTATTTGCAGATGATGAAGCACTAATTGCAAAATCAGAAGCAGAATTACAAGTCCACGTAAATAGTCTAAACAAAGTGTGTAAGGAACATAACATGAAAATTAGCAGCAGCAAAACAGAGGTCATGACCATAACCAAAGAAGAAAAAAACAACAAAGATTCATCTAAAAGAACAGCCCGTGAAACAAATAAAGACGAAGTATAATATCATCAAATGACAAATCAGAAAATGAGATCGAGAATAGATGCAATAGGGCAAACCAACTCATTGGACAAATAACACCAATACTAAACAACAAAAATGTATCAGCACTTCTAAAATAGCACTCTACATCTTTCTACCAACTCTGCTACCATTACCAAACCTGGACAATGACAGAACAAGAGAAACTGGTAACTAGGCTACCAACTGACAGTATACCCAACAATCAATGATGTACAGATCATAGGAACCAGAAGATGCGGTCGATCATGTCAACAACAGACAGAGGGAATAACAGAGTCCTTGGGAATCTTGATATATGAAGCCAATAAACAGGTACTTTCTCATTGTTTATGCTTCACCTCCACACCACAAGGTACAAGAGGAGATGACATAATATGAGATGTGAAGTTAAAGATATTAGTTTAGTGTTGATATGTAGCTTCCACATTCAGGATGTGGGAGGAGATCATGGACAAAAACAGGCCACTGTCTCATAAATACCTGGTTAAAGAGGCTGTGGCCTGGCATGTGGACAGTGCGGTTTCATTTGCTCATCAAAACCAAGTACCATCTACTCAATGAAGGTCAGCTGTATTGACCCTCTGTCTTGTGCCCTCATAGTGCACTTCTACAGGCTTCTTCCAGCCTTTCTTGATGTTGTCCACCCACATGTAACATTGTATTCCAGCCCTTCTTGATACCCACCCACATGTAACATTGTCTTCAAGTCTATCTCCTTATGTTGTCCACCTACATGTAACATTGTCTTCCAGTCCATGTCTTGACGTTGTCCATCCACATGTAACATTGTCTACCAATCCATCTCTTCATGTTGTCTACCCACATGTAACATTGTCTACCAATCCATCTCTTCATGTTGTCTACCCACATGTAACATTGTCTTCAAGTCTATCTCCTTATGTTGTCCACCTACATGTAACATTGTCTTCAAGTCTATCTCCTTATGTTGTCCACCTACATGTAACATTGTCTTCAAGTCTATCTCCTTATGTTGTCCACCTACATGTAACATTGTCTTCAAGTCTATCTCCTTATGTTGTCCACCTACATGTAACATTGTCTTCCAGTCCATGTCTTGATGTTGTCCATCCACATGTAACATTGTCTACCAATCCATCTCTTCATGTTGTCTACCCACATGTAACATTGTCTACCAATCCATCTCTTCATGTTGTCTACCCACATGTAACATTGTCTTCAAGTCTATCTCCTTATGTTGTCCACCTACATGTAACATTGTCTTCAAGTCTATCTCCTTATGTTGTCCACCTACATGTAACATTGTCTTCAAGTCTATCTCCTTATGTTGTCCACCTACATGTAACATTGTCTTCAAGTCTATCTCCTTATGTTGTCCACCTACATGTAACATTGTCTTCCAGTCCATGTCTTGATGTTGTCCATCCACATGTAACATTGTCTACCAATCCATCTCTTCATGTTGTCTACCCACATGTACCATTGTCTACCAATCCATCTCTTCATGTTGTCTACCCACATGTAACATTGTCTTCAAGTCTATCTCCTTATGTTGTCCACCTACATGTAACATTGTCTTCAAGTCTATCTCCTTACGTTGTCCACCTAAACGTAACATTGTCTTCAAGTCTATCTCCTTATGTTGTCCACCTACATGTAATATTGTCTTCCAGTCCATGTCTTGACGTTGTCCACCCACATGTACCATTGTCTTCCAATCCATCTCTTTATGTTGTCCACCAACATGTAACATTGTCTTCCAGTCCATCTCTTGACATTGTCCACCCATATGTAACATTGTCTTCCAGCCCATCTCTTACGTTGTCCACCCACATGTAACACTGTCTTCCAGTCCTTCTTTTATGTTTTCCACCTACATGTAACATTGTCTTCCAGTCCTGTAACATTGTCTTCCAGTCCATCTCTTATGTTGTCCACATACATGTAACATTGTCTTTCAGTCCATCTCTTACGTTGTCCACCCACATGTAACACTGTCTTCCAGTCCTTCTTTTATGTTTTCCACCTACATGTAACATTGTCTTCCAGTCCTGTAACATTGTCTTCCAGTCCATCTCTTATGTTGTCCACATACATGTAACATTGTCTTCCAGTCCATCTCTTATGCTGTCCACCTACATGTAACATTGTCTTTCAGCCCATCTTGAAATTATCCACCCACATGTAACATTGTCTGTCAGTCCATCTCTTGATGTTGTCCACCTTGCATAATTCCTCTCCCTTTCACCTTGCAGCACACCCTATAACAAGGAGCAGTGCAACTGTATACAGGGGTCAAACAACAATAAAGGACACTTGTACATGCCTGAAGGCACATCGGGCGTAACCACAAGACCCCTACTTTGATCAACCAACTGGCCCCGTGCGGATGATGTGTCAGCATCACGCCGGCTGCCTGTACTTCCCCAGGCATTCTTGGTATCCGTCTTAAGCTGAATCAAACCAATTCCAGGTCATTGTTTAAAATCTGAATTTGCCCAGTTGCAAACCGAACCCATGACCACTGGCTCGGCAGGCAAGTCTCTGGCCACTATATCACCGGGCTCCCTTTATATGTGTAAAGTATCCTAATTGTCTGACATTTCTCTTAGTAATGTTATCTTAAATCCCAGTTTCTTCAATATTGTTCATAGAATCAATAGAAGAATATGGATCTTGATGAAAAGACAGAGAGAAAAGTGACAGAAGAAAGATGATGCTTGTAACAGGACTTACTAGTAAACTGTTCCCTTGGCATGTTGCCTCCGAGTGCCTCACTAAAATCCTTTCCATCACCACCTGCTCCTTTAGCAACAGGACGGAAGCCGTACCCTGATCCTGAAGAGAGATTTAAATGTCAAGGACTGGCATGAGGCAAGCAACACATAATGATGGATATATTGTTACAGAAACATCAAGTAATGAAACTTGTAATGGGTAGGAGTTAAAACATCTTCTGCTTCTTTTTTCATTCACTAGAGTTCAAGAATCAATATCGCTTGGACATTCCCACATGTGTTTCATCCCCTTCTTCAGTAGCCAACGAAGAATTCCCAGGCTGAGGGTATCTCGATGTCTGCTTGCATTTTCTCTTACATGTAGAGTCCTGCTCACTCCAGGCTGAGGCAGCCAGGTATAGACATTTCTGTCCATTTTATTGCATTTTCCACTCAGTCCTAAACATCCTTTGCCATGTCAACCTAATTGTAAAATAGCTGGCTGCCCAAAGGAACAGCAGTGACCAGTATGTCATCATGCTAATTTCCCCGCACACCCATAAATCTCTAGGCAGAAATTCTTTCCTTTTATCTTATTGAGACATGCAAACATAAAGTAACAAAACATAATGTTTAAAAAGGGTTTAAAAGAAGATCAACTTCATTGCACCAGGTTTTATCACAAATGGCTGTTTCTTTCTGCACGACATCCTGCCAAAAGCGTCACACAAAGCACGAACTCTGTAGCTCCAGCAACGACCCCCAGAAGTGTCAGAGAAAATTGCACTCGTGAACCGAACGAAATGGTCCAGAATGGAACCCACAATCTTTGGAACATGAGGCAGGTGGCGAAACCACTTGGCCACGGAAACTTCATTACAGAATAACATAATAAAAGCAGCATCATATATTTATAAAGCAACACTGTATAATGTAAAACATGATCATTGTTGAGACTGATTTTCTCTAGATAACCTATTTACTGCACACAGAAACTACAAGTCATAACTGTTACCTTTAAACTTGGCCTCTGATGGCAGCCACGGCTGAAAGGGTGTCAAGGGATACAAGTGAAAGGGATCACCAGGGTTGTTGAATATATCCAACAGCAGAGGAAGAGAAAAATTGTGTCTGTAAATCTCTGAAGGAAATGGGGTCTCGACCGGACCCAGTACTTCATCACTTTCTGGCTCCGGGTCTGGACCTTCGTATATCAGTGGTTGAAAAGAAGCAGGGAAAATACTCGGTGATGGCTCTTCAGGCACTGGGTTGGCAGGAATCTGTAGTCTTGTACGAATGACTGCTAGCAATGTGTCTAAAATAGAGCGGGTTGAGCACAAATAGGTTTGGAAAAACAAACGACCTTGAAGCCGGAGCGCTGAGATGCCTTCGTCTGGAAAAGACTGCAGATAGAATGGAATCTCGGTGACTCTGGGAGTTGGCAGCAGGATGGCTGCAGAGCTCCAGTGTAGGACTTCAGAGTAAGGCAACAGTCCATGAGACCCTAACACAACTGGAATTGAACCTAGTTTGAGTGCTTCATACACTCGCGTCTGGAATGCTGTTGTGGAATCGATGGATATGTTCAGAGGGGCAATTATCAGGGAGAAAGTGGACTGGAGGATTCTGTCCTTTCTGGCAGCTTCAGGGCCACACAGAGCCCAGTCAGCGGGGATGAATGTCAGGTTGTTATGCTGACTACAAGCAAAATCTACAAAAATGTTGCTTTGGTAGGTGCTCTGAACATTCTTCAGGGATGACACAATGGCTTGTTCAATGTGAGAATAAAGAGACTGTGATGATAAAATTGACAATGATGGATCTATAGCTGCCAAAGGTTTACGCAGATGAGCTTGTGGGTTGTTGGCATAAACTTGCTCTCTTCTTCTGGCCTGGTGTCTGTCACCCGCTGGATAATGAGAAGTGGACTTCTCTGGGGGTATAAACTGACCCCAGTAATGGAGTAAATGTTTCTTTCTCAGTGGAGACAACATGGGCAGTTTTTTCCATATATTATCTCCTGTTCTAGGCCCCAAGTTTGGGGGCATCAGTATATCAAACTTGTGCCTGAAAACACTGTCTGTGAAGGCTGATTGGGCTATTATGGCCCGACCTGTATTTACATCCCGGAAAATGTCATCATTTTTGGCAGATGATGCCAGCGTCAACAAAACATGATTACGCCCATCACCACCCCAGTATGGCAATCCCAAGAGAAATTCTTCCGATTTCTGAAGGATCTAATGAATTTGGTTCCCTCGAGTCCCCCATAAGAAAAATAAATATGCAAGCTTTAGCTGCATCAGCTGTCCGATAAGCATTCTGGTTAAAGTACTCCGAGAAGGCTGCGATTGTTGCTTCATGAATGGAACTCCTACCAATGAAATACTCGGAAGGGTTATATATGTACACAGGAAATCCAGATACCAGTGAGCATCGAGAAAAATCAAAGCAGGTTTCCATCTGACATGAAGATGACAAGGATGGCATTGGCAGCTTCTCTTTCATGTCCATTTCAGCGATAATTCTGTATGGTGCTCTAATGCTTGGGATGTAAGATCGTGATTCCTCTTGCTCAAATTTGAGCTGTTCCAATGCCAGTTTGATCTGACCAACCTCCTTGGAGAGAGAAACATGTTGTGATTTCAAGTTCTCAATGCTGTTTGAGTAGCTGGAGATTTCAGACTGCAGTTTCAACCTCCTATTTTCTAAGTCCCTCAGTTCATTATTCACTGATGCTTTAATGTGACGGAGCTCTTCGATCTCATGCTGATAGGCTGAGATAGGTCTGGGGTTCGCATCTAAATCTGCATCACTGTATCCTTCTATTCTCCTGGTTCTGTGTGAAGGAGGCTGTGTGTCGGAGTTCACCATGTTGGAGATATATTGATGAGCCATGAAGGACAGACACACCAGCAACAACAGCAGCAGTAGGACAAACTTGAACACTGGCTGATGATGAATCTTCATTGCAGATTTCTTGTTATTGCCACCTGCTGTAGCTGAAGATAGCATTGTGGCAATTATTTAGCCACAGGTTGAGGAAACATGGACAATATACCCAAGGTACATGACTGCTGCAGTTAAACTGTTTGAATGATAAAACCGTCTTCAAATATGTGTTGACCCAGGTCAGTATTCTGAGTGCCTTTCATACTATGAAATGGTTATATCCTCCAAGTATTCATTATCCACCCGGCAGGGATAGGTTCAAGAGAAACAAGCATGCAGCAAAAGCCATGTTTCGTGATCTGTGCTGTGACTCAAGATGTCTGAAAAATAAAAGTACTGTTGAAATTTATTATAGAGTCAGTGTCTAAAAATGGTTAACTGTCTTGCTGAAGGTGTGAGTAACAAAACAGAAACTTTATCTGAGCTACTATAAGATGGTCAATTGTATTGTTAAAGGTGTAAGTAACAAACTGGAAACTTTATCTGGGCTACTATAGAATGGTCAACTGTGTTGATGGAGGTGTGAGTAACAAAACGTAAACTTTATCTGGGCTACTATAGGATGGTCAACTGTGTTGATGGAGGTGTGAGTAACAAAACGTAAACTTTATCTGGGCTACTATAGGATGGTCAACTGTGTTGATGGAGGTTTGAGTAACAAAACAGAAACTTTATCTGGGCTACTATAGAATGGTCAACTGTGTTGATGGAGGTTTGAGTAACAAAACAGAAACTTTATCTGGGCTACTATAGGATGGTCAACTGTGTTGATGGAGGTGTGAGTAACAAAACGTAAACTTTATCTAAACTACTATGGAGGTGTAAGTAACAAACTGGAAACTTTATCTGGGCTATTATTAAAATGTTTTGCATATCCTTTACAGGACATCGCTGTCAACATCAGCATCTTTCAGCTGTATGTTGATTTCTTGGCAAGATTACGCTCAGTAGTTTGCCATTGCTTTCTGAGCGGCCGGCTCAGTATCCCGCAAGTCACCAGCGGGGATCGAACCGCTCCCAGCTCTCGCCCTGCTACGAGACTCTGCGTGATAAACGGGATTACGGAGAAAGTGTTGTAACCCCTCGGCCAGAGAGACCGGCTTGGGCTACTATAGAATGGTCAATTGTGTTGATGGAGGTGTGAGTAACAAAACGTAAACTTTATCTAAACTACTATGGAGGTGTAAGTAACAAACTGGAAACTTTATCTGGGCTACTATAGAATGGTCAACTGTGTTGATGGAGGTCTGAGTAACAAAACGTAAACTTTATCTGGGCTACTATAGGATGGTCAACTGTGTTGATGGAGGATTGAGTAACAAAACAGAAACTTTATCTGGGCTACTATAGAATGGTCAATTGTGTTGGTGGAGGTGTGAGTAATAAAACGTAAACTTTATCTGGGCTACTATAGGATGGTCAACTGTGTTGATGGAGGTGTGAGTAACAAAACGTAAACTTTATCTAAGCTTCCATAGGATGGTCAACTGTGTTGATGGAGGTATGAGTAACAAAACATAAACTTTATCTAAACTACTATGGAGGTGTAAGTAACAAACTGGAAACTTTATCTGGGCTACTATAGAATAGTCAATTGTGTTGATGGAGGTGTGAGTAACAAAACGTAAACTTTATCTGGGCTACTATAGGATGGTCAACTGTGTTGATGGAGGTGTGAGTAACAAAACATAAACTTTATCTAAGCTACCATAGGATGGTCAACTGTGTTGATGGAGGTGTGAGTAACAAAACATAAACTTTATCTAAGCTACCATAGGATGGTCAACTGTGTTGATGGAGGTGTGAGTAACAAAACATAAACTTTATCTAAGCTACCATAGGATGGTCAACTGTGTTGATGGAGGTGTGAGTAACAAAACATAAACTTTATCTAAGCTACCATAGGATGGTCTATTGTGTTGATGGAGGTGTGAGTAACAAAACATAAACTTTATCTAAGCTACCATAGGATGGTCTATTGTGTTGATGGAGGTGTGAGTAACAAAACATAAACTTTATCTGGGCACTATAGGATGGTCAACTGTGTTGACAAACTCAGCAGACAAACTCACAACATATAACAGAAAACAAGAGATTGTCCTGGGCTCCAGCAAACTAAACACAACAAACAGAAAACAAGAGATTGTTCTGAGCTTTGAGTTCCACCCAGTCTAAAACTAGTACCATGAAATGTATTGGGGAGTAAAGGCGACTGGTATACCAGACATATCCCCCCCCCCCGTGTAAAAACTACTGAACGTAACGTAAACTTGCCAAGACAACAACAAGCAACAAATGCTGGTGTTGACTGCAAACGACCTGTAAAAGTTAAGCAACTAACATTTTAGTACTGTTTGGTGCCATAGTGTTGATCGAGTTTGTGAAAGGCTCGAATGTCGAAAAACCAACGATAGGCAAAATGTTACTTAAACAGAACAAAATGAACAATCAACAATCAGAAAAGAGAAGCTACGATCTATGAGTTAAAACTTAAATTATTAAATATTAACTATACTTAAAATCGTTTTATTCAGACAACTACAATTCTGTACCTAAACACAGAGTTGTAATTCCAGGAACAGCATGAGGAGAATGAAATGCACAGTGCAACTGAAATGATCGACTCCTCTCCTACCTCCTTCAGCTGTTCAACGGTTCTAGTCTAGAAGAGACCTTTGAGGACGACTTGCTGAAGTTACACGTACAATCAACTCAACCGGAAGACACTCCCAGCATACGTTACGATAAC